>CABHPQ010163785.1:26888-38512 GCA_902168405.1 Peromyscus aztecus | reverse complement strand
CTCAGTTTCCTGAGTGCTGGGAAACCACTCAGGCGTGAGCCACCACATCTGGCCTCGCTGCATTTTTAATTAGGATTTTCCTAGTGACTTAGATGTTGAGCATCCTTTAAGGTTTATTGGTCATTTGTACATCTTAGAAGAAACATCTGCCTAAACCCTTCATCCATTTTCTGAGTTTGGACAAAGCTTCTCAGTCTTTGGCCGAGTGTGCACAGACAGTGGCAGGGTTTCATTGCTGCTTATTTTCAGGTTGAAGAGATTTTGTGAAATGCTTTCTGAAAAAAATTTAATCAAGAAAGAGTATCGATCTTTGGTTATATTACATTGTCTAATATTGCCCTGACCCTGTGTGTGTGTGTGTGTGTGTGTGTGTGTGTGTACTGGGGATGGAACCTAAGGCCTGCTGCCTTAAACTGTACTATATTACAATTATTTTTTCTTTTTCTTTTGAGACTGAGTTTCCTGAGTTGCCCAGATTGGCCTTGAACTGGCTTTGTAGCCCAGGCAGGTCTTGAATTTGGGATCTTCCTGCCTCAGCCTTCCAGCTAGCTGGGATTACAGATCTGTGCCATCAGGTCTGGTGACACTGACTGATCTTATGCGTTGATCAAAGCTGGAATTCCTGGGATAAACCCCACTTGGTAAAATCCATTTTATAAAGTTAAACCATACCTCATGGAGACTAATGAACAGATCATGCAATAGTAACGGCACAAACAGAGCCTTCTCCTTCCACAGGTGGCCTCAGCTGTGGGGAGGGAAGGAAATGGGGTGGGGTGGGGGGAGACAGTGCTGTCTTGTCATTGGCCAACATTTACACTGTCTCCCACATTGTACCGGCACTGTTTGCAATATTCTGCTTTCTGTATCAGGTTTTGGAGATGGTAGTCTCCCTATCTCACAGCTCAGTAAGTGGAGGTTCGGTTAAATCCAATGACTTATTTAAGCATCTCAGATGGCAGGAGATGGTACCAGCTCTTCAGATCTCCACCCTGCTCCCCTGTGCTATTTGCTTGCTTATCCCTGAGTCTCACGATTCCAAATCCGTGGGAGTCCCTCTGTAGCCACTGGCTGGCAGGTGCCAGCAGTCACGATCCGTGCACCATCAATTTATCCCATAGCTTTGGAAGCAACAGAAAAGTCTGTTAAGGTTCTCCAGGCTTTGGGCTGCAGGGATGGCTCAGAGGCTAAGAGCATGTGCTGTTCTTCCAGAGAACCCAAGTTCTGTTCCTAGCACCCCCTTCAGGGGGCTCACCATGGCCTGCAACTTCAGCTCCAGTTTGATATGTATGTACGCATATGCACACACACCTTCACAATTAAAAATAATAGACAATCTTTAAAAAGTTTTTCCATTCTCTTAATCCTAGGAATCAACTTTACAACCAATAATTTTGTTATTTCTATGAGAGTGATGAATTTAGATTCTTCTCATTAATAGTAATTCTCATTTTTCTTCTCAATAAATTGGCTGTTTTCTGACAGGCACTGTAGCTTTGTAACCAGCTGTAGCACTAAAGGGAATCCTAGCTCTGATGTGCACATAGCTATGGGACCTTGGGAGCATAGTCACCTTCTCTGCATCTTGGTTGTTTTTTTGTTTTTGTTTTTGTTTTTGTTTTTGTTTTTGTTTTTTAGCTGAAAATGTGGAGAGCAAGACAAATTTCCCATGATGCACATGGTTGTGCTGAACAGGGCCTGGCACAGAGTAAGCACTAATTAGAGCTACTCTTGTCCCTCACCCCATTGTCTTCTACCTATCACATGCCTCCTTTTCAAGCACTGCTTGGGGTTCTGAACAGATGGGTTTTGATCCTGAGGGCTCTAGAGGGTCAAAGAGGAGTTCAGTAGGTAGAGTTCTGTGGCTGAGGTTTGCAGAAGGGGAGCATGGGAGAGATGGTATGTGGGGAAACATTAAGCATCAGTGAGGTTGGGGGCAGGTCCTGCTCAGGGTTAACACACAGGTAGGCTGGCAGGCTGGTGGACAGGGACACCAAAGGCCCAGGAAGAGTCGCTTCCTGGCAAGAGACCCTGGAGGCCTTCCTGAGGGTCTGGTCTTTCTCTCATGCTGATGAGCAACTAAGGGAACCCTGTTAGGCTTCTTGAGAGCATAGCTGTGTTGTGTCCCAGAGACCATGTCCTCAAGCGGAAGGACAGCCCTGACCTGCATCTCTCTGTCTATGGAGAAGTCAGCGTCCCCTCATTTGGGGACTCACGAGACCCTTGGTCCAGCCCCTCTGAGCTTCCTTGTCCTCATCTGTGGGACAGTCCTGCCTACCCACTGCCCACCTCCTCCAGGATGCTCAAGAAAGCTGAGGATTCAAATGTATGCTCTGCCTCTGAGGGCCTTGCCTTGAGTTCAGAGGCCCTAGAATGGGTTCAGTGGTAGATGTGTGCCAGAAGCCCCAAGGGACTGTGAGTACTTGTTGGCCCCATCCTGCCCTCTCAGCAGAGTGGGCTCTAGGGCCCAGTGCTCACCAGCCACAGACCTAGCAGCGCGTCCTTCCTTCCCATTGTCTGTACCACTTTCACTGAAATCAAAAGAGGGCACAGCCAGAGGCAACCATTTACAGACAGTCAGACCCGGGTGCCAGTCCCAACTGTGGCTCCTATTCACCTATATGGGGCTTGCCTAATCCCAGACTCCTCATTAGGGAAATGGGACTCCACTAGCCCTCCCAGCAGGGCCACTGGCAGAGTCCAAGTACAAACATGAGATGCTTAGCGAATATTAGGGACCACTGGGGGTGGGGAAGAACCCTGCTATGCAGTTAGAGCCCACCCATCTCTCAGCCTCACTAGGCTCTGTGGGCTCCTCAGGCTCCCCCTGCCTCAGGTCTCGGTTAGCAGTGAAGGTGCTTTATTGTTTCCCCAACTTCACCATGACTGACCCACAGACACTGGGGTACTAAAGTGGCCCTTAACATCTCCCAGGCCAGTGGTCTGTCATGTACCCCCTAACACACACACACACACACACACACACACACACACACACGTCTGTAGAAGCTGCAAAGAAAGTGAAGGGCATCCTCCTCCTCCTCCTCCTCCTCCTCGTTCTGGCTTCCCAGAAGGTTCCTCAATCTGAAAAGCAGAAGCGAGGAGAGGTAGGCCCCCCTTCTCCCCCTTTTCTGTGGCTTTGGGTTCATGAGCATGGAGTAGGCTGCAGGAGAATTGCATTTGCTACAGCACTGAGCACAGCCTGACAAGCTTCTTCTTAACAACCCCCTTTGGGCAAAAGGAGGTGTGTGGCTTCTGTTGCCAGCCTCAGGCATCACAGAAAAGGCCAGGGCTCTGGGACACAGAGTCCTGGGTGTCCCAGCCCGTGCTGCTCTGATCTGGTAGACAGGATGGGTCTTAGGATTTCCTAGAAAACTGATGTGATGCTTGGGTTTGGGCCTGGTGGAGATTTCCCCTTGAGTAAGCCATTGACTCAGTTTCCTATTTGGAATATAAGGGTTCTAGTCTAAAAATTCCTAGTAATGCTTTAAACTTTAACATTGAGAGACAATTTGCTGCTAACCACAGAGAACTACTGCTTTCCTTGAAGAAAAAATACTGAGCCTCCTGTAATAGAGTATGAGGCTCTACTAATTCTTTGAACAATCACTTATAGGGCTGGCGTTATGGCTCAGTGGTAGAGCACTAGCCTAGCATGCACAAGGATACAGGTTTGATTCCCAACATGGCAAACTAATACTAACAAGTAGTTGATAAATTAACCATATTAAAACTACTTAAAGCCAAGAAGTAGAAACAACCCAAATGTCTATACAAGTGTGGCATATTCACTAAAAAGAAAAAGTACAGTACACATTACAATGTGGATAAGCCTTAAAAACGCTATGCTAGAAGCAGTCTGGAACAAGAGGTTGTACATCACATGATTTCATATGTATGAAACATGCAGGTTATCTCTCTAAACAGATAGGAAGTAGGTTAGCTGTGGGGGGCACGGGCTGCAATGGTTATACAGTTTCTTGGGGGGAATGATAAAAACCCCTTAATAAAGACTGTGGGGATGATTGTACAACCTGGCAAACCCATGAAAAGGTGTGAATTATATCTCAATAAAGCTGTTGTATTCAAGAATAAGTGCTCAGCCAGGATTTGTTCATATTAATCTGTGAGCTGATGCCTCCAGGGTGCACAGAGTGACTGACAGGGGAGTGACCAGAAGGAACAAGTCTTTGAAATCATGACCCTGACTTAGAGGCTGCACACTGAGTGTGAGGTGTCTCTGGCAGCTCCCATGACCAAGGAAAGAGCAAGGTCATTTCCGACAAAGTTCCAAGAGTTTCTGGGGCACAGGGAACAGCGGGTGGAGCTGTGCACATCATCCTAGGAACTGCAGATAGGGTGTCTCACCCAAGAGGAGGCAGTCCCAGGAGTTTGGCAGAGATGCTTTCATCAGTACCAGAACTGGGGGTGGAAGGACCCAAAGGCCTTCCTGACCAGAACACTATCATAAGCCCCACTGAGCAGAGGAAGATGGGGTGTAAGGGTAGATGCCCTGAGAAATCCTGGACTGTGATGAACTGCATCCTTTGCTACTTCAATTGAGAGCTGAAGTATTTGGGGTCAGGGCATTTAGGAGGCAATTCAGGTTCAATGAGCTCTGAAGGGCAAAGGAAGAGTAACAAGATTTAGCCAGTAAAGTACTTGCCATGTAAGTATGAGGACCTGAGTTCAATCTCTAGAATCCACATAAAATACTAATACTAATACTAATAAAAAGCTAGGTGTGCTGCTGTTTTTAATCCTCGAACTAGAGAGATGGAAATGGGTAGAATCCTGGGGCTCACTGGCCAGCCAGCCCAGCTGAATCTACAAGTCCCTGGCTCAGTGAGAGACCCCACCTCCCCCATCTCAAGAAACAAGATGGGGAGTGACTGAGGAAGACACTTGAGGTTGACCTCTGACCTTCACATGGATACACACACAGACACATGTGAGGTTGACCTCTGGCCTTCACATGGACACACACAGACACATGTGAGGTTGACCTCTGGCCTTCACAGGGACACACATAGACACATGTGAGGTTGACCTCTGGCCTTCACATGGACACACAAATAGACATACACACACACACGGACACACACAGAGTTGGGAAAAGAGATTCTGAATGTTCTCTTTCCAGGTACATGCACCAAACAGAGGCAGGCAGCCGAGCATGCAATGAGCAGCCAGGAGGGCATCCCTTGGCAGAGCCCAGCCATGCTGCCAGCCTGAGGGAAGACTTCAGGCCTCCAGCACTGTGTGAGGAGAGATTCCTGTGGCTTACAAGGCTCCGTTTATGCTGTCCTGTTGCAGCACTCAGACTAGTACAGAGAGCTAGAGGTGTTCTGTTTTGTTTGGCCCCTGGCATGTGTCCCAGCAGATGTTGGCTGACCTGATGATGGACAGGAAGGTCCTGGCAGGTACAACACAGAGCGGGAGAGAACGGTTCTATTGCGGGGTCAGGAAGGTGCCCACGGACACACAGGGCATCCCAGATCATGACACAGCTACAAACAACTCATGTCTGGGCTTTCCTCTGGCTAGGGCTCAGGGTCTGGTTAGGGCAGAGCAAGGACTAGAGAGCCTGGTTTCCACAAGAGGCCATGATTTTCCTTTTCCCTGGGAGACCACACCCTAGTTTCTGGGGGCCAGGGTGGGAAGAGGAAATCAGCATCAGCAAGGTGGGTCTAGGCTATGGGGAGGCTTGGGCATTACAGCCCTAGCCTTTGGATGGTCAAGGAGGGCCTCTGCCCCCTGTTCTGGACATCTATAGTCAGGGAAGAAGGGCATGTGTAATGGGGTTGGCTAGGCCATAATGGACAAAGTAGAATTTTCTTGGGCCATACATTAAATTTCAGGGATGTCTAACCTAAAACTCTCTCTCTCTCTCTCTCTCTCTCTCTCTCTCTCTCTCTCTCTCTCTCTCACAAACATACACACATTCACGCACACATGCGAGTATGTGCGCACACACATGCACACACAGTTTCTTTTTTGTGTGACATTGTGACACAATGCTGTCATCCATAAAGTTCATGACTGAGAACTGCCCAGTTTAAAAAAAAAAAAGTCTTGATATTTTAGTAGGTAGATTTTGTGATGGCTGCATTCACAGCTAGCCTGGGCTACATTCAGGTTGAATGCACATAACAGAAAACATATCACGTGGTCATCTACTCAGATTTGCCTGGCAAGCCTGGAAGCTCCTAGGGAACAGTGATCATGGCCTGCCCTGTCTGAACGGCAGTCCTAAGGGCAGAAAAGAGCCTAGTGCCCAGGTGTTGACTGATGAGGAGAATAATGGCAAACTGCCTGTAGCCCAGTGCCTGGCATGTAACAGGCACTCAGTGGAGGCCATTTCCTTCCTTTGACCTTCAAAATGGAGGCAGGCCCACAGGGGCTCCTGAGCCTGTGACTTTTCTAGGACACCGCCTGTGGTTGAATCAGAGTAGATGGAAGCTGGGTACAGCACACACTATGTGGATGAAGCATATTGCAGTCCACATGAATTCTTCAGATTGCCTACTATGCATTGGACAGTATAAGGCCTGATGATATTATCATATGAACTGTTGAGGATACAAGTGCCAGCAACCTGCTGTGTGGATGAGGAGTGGAGGGTCAGGGAAGTGAGCAGCTGGGGAAGTGAGCAGCTGGCCCAGGGTCACAGCGCTGGGGAGAGGCAGGGCTGAAATTCAAATCCAGCACCCTGGACTCCAGAGCTTGCCCCCAGCCTACCTGAAACAACACAAAAGCATCAGCATGGGTATGGCTGACACCAATCTCTTGAGCCCTTGATATAGCTACATGGCTTCCAAGCTGGCCCCAGAGACAGCATCCTCCCTTTGCAAGCCCCTGGTATTCCTAGAGGGCCGTGGTGGGGAGAGCAGCAGCCTCATGGACCCCTAAGGGGCACCTCAGAGCTACCAGAGGCCTGAGGCCTGTGAAATCAGCAGAGCTGAACTGAAAGGAGGCCAAGCAGGCCCAGAACTGAGGTCATGGGTGTGGTATTCACTGGCCTCCTCCAACTTCCTGTGAGCCTCGACCTCTACCTCCCTTGGCCCAGGTCACTGTCCACACCTAGAGGGACAGCCACCACCCTGTACTGTTTCCATGGCTACTCTGCTCCCAGGGAGGAAGAAGAGGGACTACAGTTTGCATGGGCAACCCTGTAAACAGCTCTGCTACACAAAGGGAGCTTTCCCTGGATATGGGAAGCAGGCTGGATCCTGAGCATGGAGCCAGCACGGAGGGGAAGCCAAGGAAGCTGTTGTTCTTGGCTAGGTCAAGGCCACACCTAAGGACATCCTGGAACCAAGAAAGAAGGTGGACCAACTACGGTCCTCCTCAAAGGGCTCAGGGAGGATTGACAAGGCAGTCACCTAGTAGGCAGCTGGCGGGGGGTGGGGGGTGCCCCTTGCATCAGCACCATCCTATGTAGTGACCCATCCAGAGACCCCCACAGCTATAGCCCTAAGGTGCTCCAGATCTGGATGCAGGGGAGACAGGCAGGTCCTAGGGGCTGCTCCATTTACTCCTGCCACATTTGAGGCTGGGAGGAGACAGGAATGAGTCATCCTTCTAAGGAGCTGCCTTACTTTACAGAGCAAGAGCTGACCCTCATGTGTCTCTCCTAACAGAAACCTCAGGATGGGGACTCTGGGTCTGGAGAAGACCACTCCTTTTGGCTTTCAGGGTCCCAGATAACTCAGAGGCAGCTCCTACCAAATTCACCCTGGTCAGCCAAATGGGTTGAGCATACACGGTGTGTGGTCCTACAGGACGCAGGGATGCATCTCTGGTGATCCAGATACCACTTCCTTTGAGCCATCTGGATGGCAGAGGGGGCCTAGAAAGGCTGAATTCCAGGACTAATCTCCCCGGAGACCACAGTAAGGGGTCAGATTTCATTTTTTGGGGTCTATCTTTGGTATAGAAAAAAAAAGGGTGTTTGATCAGGTCTAGCAGTTCCTGGAACCCAGCCAAATCCCTGAACTACTCCAGAGAAGCTTTGAGCTAGGCCCTGAGTTTGAGGAAGAGCCCCAGTGTTGTGGAATATTTGTTTACACTGTAAAGATGTGTCTTTGCCAAGGTGCCTTCTCATTGGTTTAATAAAGAGCTGAGTGGCCAATAGCTAGGGGGTATAGGTGGGACTTCCGGGAAGATAGAGAACTATGGGAAGAAGAAGGTAGAGTTGCCAGTCAGTAGCATGGGCAATATGGAGAGATGAGGTAATGAGCCACTTGACAGAACGTAGATTAAAATAAATGGTTAATTTAAATTATAAGAGCTGGTGGGATATGCCTAAGCTAAGGCCAAGCTTTCATAATTAATAATAAGTCTCTGTGTTATTATTTGTGAGCTGGCAGCCCAAAGAAAAATTAGACTACACCCTGGAATGGAAGTAAGGCACACACCATGGAGGCTTTCTAATCCAGAAACTCCAGGGAAGTCTATGGTTCTAGGAGAGCCTGTATCTCCAGACACAGCCGCCCAGGGTCCCAGACTGGCAGGCCCAGGACAGCCACACAGATGTGACCAAAGCAGAGCAGGTGCTTAGTGAATTAGATGTTAATCACAGAATTTTTATTAGAACAATATGAAGCTTTGGACTGGAAAGTTCCAGAATTCTGCTGCCTCTTAGGTTGGTGGGCAGCAGGACAGAATACCCAGGAATGGATCCCAGTGCTTAGGACTCCGGGCCCCACCTAGGACAGCAGAGAGCTCATGGAAGGCTGAGTACAGTGAACAACACAGGGTGAGTTCTGGATCCTCTCACAGGCAAACTCTTGAGTTTACTCACTCAACAGGTTTCCAAGGGTGCAGACATGGTGCTGGGATGCAGAAGTCAAATAGACAAAGCTGTCCACCCCGAAAGAACTGATAGTTTAGTGGAGGGAGACACTCTAGATACAAAATTATAGAAAGCACTTATAATAAGGTGACCTAGGGGCAGGGCTGGAGAGATGGCTCAGTGGTTAAAAGCACTGGCTGCTCTTCCAGAGGACCCAGGTTCAATTCCCAGCACCCACGTGGCAGTTCACAACTGTCTGTAACTCCAGTTCCAGGGGATCCGACACCCTCACACAGACGCACATGCACACGAGAAACCAATACTCATAAAATAAAAATAATAAATCTTAAACAAAAAATCAGGTGACCTGGGAAGACCGTCCTGATATGGTGACACTGGAGCAGGAGTGAGGGAGCAAGTCGTGTGAGAAACTGAGGCAAGTGCATTCCAGCAAAGGGCAGTGTGAAGGAATCAAGGTAGGCGCATGTGCACTGTGTTTGAGGGACGGCAGTGAGGAGGCCAGTGTGGCTGCAGCCGAGGGTACAGGAGAAAAGAGCAGGTAAACAGCAAGGACCCAGCAGTTAGGTGACCCTAGGCCTGTAGGGCAGACTCCAAGAGAGACAGAAGGATACTTGAGGACCTGAGGCAGCCTGTGGTCTGACCTAGCTTATTTACAGAAGTGCATCCAGATACGTCCGGTGGAACTGAGTAAGGAGAAGTTTTACCTTAGACTAGCCCATCTAGAAGTGAGGTCATATGCGGACAAAAGTGTCCTGCTCCTGAAAGTGAAGGGCAAGAGTATAAGGATGTCCATAGAGAGCACAGAGATGGCCCAGCGGGTAAACGTGCTTGCTATGCAAGCAGGAAGACCTAAATTCGAATTCCAGCACCTATATAAAAAGCCAGGTACAGCTGTATGAGCTTGTAACCCCTGTGCTGTGGGAGGCAGAGACAGGAAGATCACCAGGGCTTGCTGGCCACCAGCCTAGCTCCAGATTCAGTGATAGACCCTGTCTCAAAGGAATAAGATGGAGAGTGACAGAGCAGGGCACCCAGTGCCACCTTCTTTTGACCTCTGCATCAATGCCTGGGTGCATGTAACACGCCCCTGCTCACCAGGGTCCATAGAAACAGTATTACTGGTTGCTGCCTTTATATTGTAAGACAGATCAGCTGCCCATAGCATTCAAGTGTGGCCACTAGGAGTTACTGGTGCTTCCTGAGGGCCAGATTGCCTCTCTCTGGCCCTCAGGCTCCAACCATATTCAGTGGTGTCTGCATCTACCCAACTCTTACCTGTAATACTGACAGTATGCCTATCCAGTGCCTTAGGGTACCCTGGTGACCTAATGTCAGCCCTCTGTACCAATCTACCACTCCAGAGTCAGGGCCTCCATACTGAAGACCTAGGCATGGTCCCAATGGCACCCACAGAAGTGTGGCTAGAGGGCTAGAGTGTACCAATCTACTACTCCAGAGTCAGGGCCTCCATACTGAAGACCTAGGCATGGTCCCAATGGCACCCTCCGAAGCGTGGCTAGAGGGCCAGCACCCCCAGACTCACCAGGCATTGAGAACGGGGACAGGAAGACTGTCTCTACTGACTCTGGTTCTGGAGGTGGCGGCTGTGGTGGTGGCTGCTGCTCCTGGCCCTGCTGTGGGTCTTCAGGGTTCTCCACAGGAACATTTCCATTCTCCATGTTCTCCTGTCTCCCATTCTGCAGTGGCTTGCTATTAACACCATTGGCTGAGTTGATCAACCTCTGTCGCTGTGGGGACAGGAGGCAACACAGACACCAAGCTGAGTGACATAGAACCACGCAATGCCCTCTTTCTTACAATCTCCCGACTCTTAGCAACAGTCATCAGTTGCCTCCCATCCTTGACAACACTTGCCATAGTCGGTCCTTTCCACTTGAACCACTCTGGATGTGTGCTCGTACGAAATCTAGCTTCAGTCAGCCGTTCTCTAACAACCATATGCTCCAAACAACTTACTAGGTTGTTGGTCAATGGATCGTCCTGCTGAGTTTCATTCCATGTCTGATGAGGGTGTTCTCCAGAGCCAGCAGCTTGCACCAAACCCATCCCCTTCTCTCCCACCCTCTTTGCCATGGCTAATGACAAAAGCAGCTTTGGTGCCACCCTAGCCTGGCTGGTCTTGCTTGGTCTGTGGGCTTCTTTGAACACAGGCATGGACTGAAGACATGTTTTATGAAACTAACAGGGCTGAGGACATAGCTTAGTTGATAGAGTATCTGCTTAGCATGCATGAAGTCCTGGGTTTGAAGCTCACACTGAATGAACAGGGCTTGGTTGCAAATGATGGAGCCCTAGCTCTTGGAGGCAGGAGGCAATAGTATCCTAATCAAGGATTATGCTTGGCTACCTAGTAAGTTTGGGGTCAGTTTGAGCTATAAGAAACCCTATATCAAAAGAAAAAAAGAAAAGAAAGAAGGAAAGAACAAAAGAAAAGAACAGGCCTCATATTCTCTAGAACCTATCTCCATTCAGCTCTCTTCTTGTTTCCAGTCATGGCTTATGGATCAGTCCCATAGGCCATGGGCATTCCACAATGACATTCAAATCCTCCCCTACCACTTCAACAAGAGACTTGGGGATGGAGCTGTGGCCCTTAGCAAACTTCCATAATGGGGTACTCAGCACCCATCCTGGTGGTCTCATGGAGGGCATTACCACTCATAATGAAGACTCACCCTTGCTCTGAAGACTTCTGAGCTGTCCTCATGTAGGTTTGAGACAAAAACTCTTAAGCCAGGAAAAGCATGGTGTGTGTGTGTGTGTGTGTGTGTGTGTGTGTGTGTGT
>CABHPQ010163785.1:0-26788 GCA_902168405.1 Peromyscus aztecus | reverse complement strand
TGTGTGTGTGTGTGTGTGTGTTTACATGTGCATGTTTATGTGCACATACAGATGCAGGTGTGTATATGCAAGTACAAATGTGTAGGTGTGCATGCAATGGTGACCACTCATGTGGAGGACAATGGGTTAACCTCAAGAGCTGTCTGAAATAGAACATGAGTGTTGGGTTTGCAAGTACATACCAACAGGCCTGGCTTTTTAAATGTGGTTTCTGAGGATTGAACTCAGGTCCCTGTGCTTTTGAGACAAGCCCCTTACTGACTGAGCTATTTCCTCAGAACATCTCAATAAGTAAGTCTGAACTTGGATATTTTGTGGGTTTTGTTCTCCACTGTTCCATCCTATGATGACTGTCCTTAATGTGGTGATATATTGTGTACCCTAATAAACTTCCCTGAGGATCAGAGGACAGAGCCAGCCACTAGATTGGACATAGAGGCCAGACAGTGGTGGCATACACCATCTGGATCTCTGTGTGTTCAAGGCCACACTAGAAACAGAGCCAGGCAGTGGTGGCACACACTTTTAATCCCAGTACTGGGAAGCACACAGGAAGTGATGGAAGGGCAGAGAAAAGTATATAAGTATAAAAGTATATAAGTATAAAAGTATATAAGCTGAACTAAAGCAGTTCAGCTGAGACTCTTTTGGGTGAGGACTCAGAGGATTTCAGTCAGAGGATTTGTGGAGTTGGTGAGGTAATAGGTGGTGGCTATGGCTTGCTCTTATCTGATCTTTCAGCTTTCACCCCAATATCTGGCTCTGGGTTTTTTTTATTAAAAGACCATCTAAGATTCAAACAATAGTCCTTAAAGTTACTGTTTAGGCCCTGGGCACAACTCTCCAATGCATGTGGATGTAATTTTTAAAACTGGCAGCATCCTGTTCAGGAACCTCAGACAGGAACTGAGGCCAAGGAGATTGAGAGGTTTAGTAGTGGGTATGAGATTAGAACTCACTTCCTTTCTCCTGAGCCAAGCCTCTGTGGCTCTCAGGTTGCCTTACAGAGCAGGGCAACCCCAGCAGCTGAAAACATTTGTGGCACCAATAGCTCATATTCACAAGCTCATCAAAACCTGCTTCTCTGGCCTGGTGTGGTGCACATAACTGTAAGGCCAGTCCACAGAAGCTGAGTCAGGAGGATCTTGAGTTCCAGGCCAGCCTGGACCACACTGTGAAGTAAAGACTAGCCTAAATTTCTCAAACAAATCAACAACCTCAAATCCATGTGTGGTGAAAAACACTATAAAGCCACTGCCCAAGTCTTCTAGAGTTATTTATCACACCCCCAAAGCACCCTGGGGGCAATATTTTCATGCTTATGATAAATGGGCAGGATTCTATAAAATTTCCCTGAAATAAATTTCACTAACATAGACCAGAATGATTTAAAGCCCAGAAAGGCATTTCCCTTGCTTAATGGACTTTCCACACATATGACACATTGAACCATAAATCAAAGCACAAGTGTCCCAAAGAGACACCTTTTAGTCACTGGGAAATAATGCTTTTGCAGACACCCATGTGCTAAGTCCTGTCCTCTGGCCACTGCGTGCTTCGGAGAATGAGTCTGGCAAGTCCTAGAATGCACTTAGAAAGGAAGGCCCAGAAACAGGTTAGGCTGCTGAGCAGCACACCATATTATCTTTGCAGTCTGGTTGAGTGATATCCAAGTTATGACTACTTTTTCCAAATGAGGAGACACCCAGAATGCCAGGTGTGAAGAGCAAATCCTCAGAGGCCATCTCCATTCACCAGAGTGGTGGTTTGAAGGCAAATGGCCCTCATAGACTTGTGTTCGAATGCTTGGTCCCCCAGTTAGTGGAACTGTTTGGGAAGGATTAAGAGGTGTGGCTTTGTTGCAGGTGCATCACTGGGGGTGGGCTTTGACTCCAAGAATGTAGAAGTCTTAAAGAAAAGTGCTGGGTAGGGGGACTTTGGAGCTGGGTCCCCACAAGCTGTCCACTCCCCTGATGTTTTAGGAGGGAATCTGACTCCAGGAGTTCCTGAGTCCTGCTGCTTCCCCTTTGTGCTGTGACTTGTGCCGCATGGCAAAAAAAGATAAAAATGGCTGTTTAAAAAGCCCACATCAGCTAGGCACACCTTTAATCCCAGCACTTGGGAGGCAGAGCCAGGTGGATCTCTGTGAGTTCGAGGCCAGCCTGGTCTACAGAGCAAGATCCAGGACAGGCACCAAAACTACACAGAGAAACCCTGTCTCAAAACAAAACAAAAACAAAAACAAAAAGCCCACAGGCCCAGTCTGTCTGTCTGTCTCCCTCCTTCTATCCAGCACATACCCCTGCCCACTGCTACTTGTGGATCGGATGTGAGCTCTCAGCTACTTCTCCAGCACCATGCCTCCTTGCCTTCTGCCACACTCCCTGCCAGGATGATGGACTAACCTTCTGACACTGTAAGCAAGCCCCCAATTAAATGCTTCCTTTTATAAATTGCCTTGGTCATGGTGAACAGCAATAGAACACTAAGACAACTGGTGATTCTTCAAGGATCATAATCCACAGAGAATGGGAGTGTGTTCATGCTTGGTTCCCTAATTAACACTGTGAAGAAACCACCCATACTTCAGGTTCCGCTTTCTCTAATTAGCTCAACTCTAGCAACTGACAAATAGTGAAATACCTCAGACGGGGGGGTTCCTCCACCTTCTGCTTAAACTTCCATGACAAGCCTCTGTAGGCCCCCACCCTTCCTTCCTCCCATGCCTGAGACTCTAGGCAGAGTCCTAAAGGGATAGGGCCCATGGAACTACCAGACCCACCCAAGATCACTCACTTTCTGCTAGCCAGTGTGCCCAACCTTTTGACATGCAACATGTTCTTATCATCTGCAAAGTTCATGCTTGAGAACCATGCACTTGAGTTACAAAAAAAAAAAAAAATCATGTTTTAAGCAAGGTTACAATTATGTGCTAGGTTGCATTCATAGCCACTCTCTACCACATGCAGTCTGAGGGTTACGGGTTGTACCCAGGTGCTGGGTTAACTTACCTCATTAATTATGATCCTGCTGGCCATCCGTAGTCGGGTTCTGGGCCCAAACTTGTTGGTGATCATGATGCGCAGGCCAGCCTCAGGGAAGGTGAACTTGGGAGGGCTGGAGCTCAGAATCTCATCCACCATCACCACGGGGGTCTTGCCATAGGGAAGTTTTTCCTTCACTGTAGACCACACCCCATGATCAGCGTTGACTCCTTGGAGGACAGTGCCCTAGTGATGGGGGCTAACTTCCCATCATGGCCAACATCTTGGGGGCTATGCTTGGCAGCTGGTAGCTACTCAGAGACTTGGCTTACTTCTGAAATACCCATGACTCAGCAAGTTAGACAGATCCAGCAGGTACCTTGCTACCCATGTGCTACATCTGACCCCTCTAATGGTCGGTGCCTGACTCTCTCAGATCCCTCTCTTCTGGGGTTCAGCCTTGGCTGGCTGCAAGGGTCTTCCAGTGTCTTTCCTAGGACTCACTGGGATAACCTTCCTATGTCATAGACAGGTCCCTGCACCTGTCACTCATGACTAAGTCAGGACACCCCCCCCCCCCGATTTTCAGACACTTGGATGAAACTTTCCAAGTCAATAAGGGTCTTTAGGAGTGGGAAATGCTGGGAAACAGAGGACAGTGTCACTGTAACCTTTCCTGGGGTCCTTTTCTCTGTCTTGAAGTGAGTCACCTTCACTGCTACTGGGGTGGCTGCTTCCAATTTTGTTTCCCAGAAGGCAAGCAGGGTGGTCAAGGATTTGGCCCCAGGCCCTAAACTAGATGTCAGGGTCCTAGAAGGAGTCTGTTGTCTGAGGACATGCTGCTGTCTGGCTGGGCTCAGTGTCTTCGATGAACCCTGACACCCTCCAAGTGGTTGGCTGCCCTCTCCAACTCGTTCCTTTCTCTTGGGAGATAGAACACAAGGCCCAGTCCTGTGCCTGTGTCCACAGGAGCTTGGCATGGCACTCCAGGTGCCAGGGAAAGTAATCAAACCACTCAGGAACACAGCACCTTGAAGCAAGTAGCATATCCCCTTGAAGGGGCTAAGAGAACAGGTATGTTCCTCTGCACCCATTACCAGATCCTGTGGCATCCAGCATGAAGAGTTGAGTGACCAAGGAGCAGGTTCAGAGGGCAAAGTCATGCAGAAGTTAATGGTATAAAGATGCACAAAATGCACAGCAAACAGCCCCATCCCCCACCCCCCGCCCTAGCAAACACACTCACAAACACTACATCCCACACAGGCAGCAAGGCTCAGCAGACAGGAGGCAGGTGGATTAGAAATAGCCGGAGGCCCATGCGCCTGTCCAAGATGGACACTAACCTCCACAGAGGTGGACAGTGTGGGGCTTGGCTCACGGATTGTGTTTATTGCTTAAAAGCATGTGTTATGGCCAGGATGAGAACAGATTACTTACAATTTAGAAGAAGAGTTAAGGACACAGAGGCCGGCACAGATGGCCACAGGTGGGTTAGCGTGCGGCGGCAGAATCTGGGGGCAGAGCTCTTGCTGGTGATGGGGATGCCGGGGGTTACATGAAGGAGGGTGTTAGTAGCAGGCTCCTTTCACAGGGAGCCTCGATGCTCTGGGCTGCCAGAGGGAAGGGCACCAGCAAAGCCCTGTAGCAGGTACCACACTCCAATCTGTAGAACCAGCCTCATTACAGGTACTCCACGGAGAGCACTTGGCCTCAAAAGCTTGTGGAGCTGGTGAGGCAGGAGCCATGACCCCTGCCTCCCTTCCCCCCATCATGCCCAAGCTAAGAGTGGTAGGCCAGAGGGTACTCAACCGCAAGATGCTTTCCAGGCAACTCCATCCAAGGCCTGGTATTGCCTTTCCCGTCTCTTTCTAAACTTAGGTTGTGTCTAACCAGGGCAGCTTGGAAGGGCCCCTTGGGAGCTCTCTGAGCTAGATCAACTTCATCCTTGCAGACTTGGCTGCAAGGCTGTGAACAAGGCCACCAGAGAACCAGTCAGGAGGCTGAAACCATGAGCTGAGCTACATGGTGTCTAAGAATATTAAAGTACAAAAGGGCTTCTCCCTGCTTCTCCTACAAATAAGCTGAGCTTCAAGCTTTAGATTTTATATGAGAAATGCAGGGTTGGGGAAAGCAGGTTGTTTCCTATTTATTCTTCCTAGAGGCTTGTGTGTGCCAGCCAAGCACCCTACCATTGAGTTACAAGCCCAGCCCAAGGGACTCCTTGAAACGTCAGGAGGCAATTCAAACATCCTCTTCTGTGGTGTGGCTGGAGAGCCACTTGCCAGGGGGCTGAGGATGGCAAAGGAAGTGATGTTATCTCCTGGCAACATTGTTAGACAACCAGAGTGGGAAGTCCTGGTCATCTCAGTCTTGGGGTGTCACTGGGAGCTCTTCCTCCCACTCTATTCAGGGGAAATTATGTTGTAGAAACTTGCAAATGGTCCCAGGGAGTGTCTTCTGGGGATAGTAAAGATCGGATGCAACCCCTGAGTCCACATGTCTAGGTGGAGACCTCCCCAAACCCAGAAATCAAGGCCTGTGCCTCATTATCTAACCTTAAGGGACTGTTTCCTCCCACGGCCTCCCCTATAAATGCATCTGTTTAATAAGGGGTAAGAGACTCGCTTCTCCTTCAGTCCCAGTGACTGGGCCAGCTTTGTGACCAGTCTTCCAACTTTTTAGAAGTTACCCTGGATGTAGAGATGGTGGTGTTAAACCCATGAAGTCCTACTGTCTCTGAGCACAAAAGTGATGGAGAGTCACCACAGAGCTCCAGAAATGGGCCATGCATGTGGGCAGCAGGCTTGGGGAGCCTGAACTTCCTGGGAAAGTTTGAGCTGGGGATCCCAGGATACTGGGAATGGCTCTCACAGGGTACTGGGGTTGGGCTTCACTGCCAGCCTCAGGACAGGAGGCAGCTCTTGGGCAGTTCATCAGGAAGTGGGGGTCCTGATTCTCCACTCAGATATTTCTTCTTTGCCAACCAGGTTCAAAGGACCTTCTGGCACCATTTATGTGCTGAGCAGGGCAGCCTCTATCCTGCCAGACTTTGGGACCTGCAATGGGTACCCCAGAGTCCCTGTGACTATGGAGGTTAAATCCCAAATCATGGCCAATGTTGGAGCCTCCCCCTTAGTGGATGGTGTCCCACAACCTGCTCCCTGTGACGCCTGCTGGGAATTTAGAAAACACCATGTGTAACACCTTCGTCTCCATGATTTAGGCTTCCTTGGTTCTCTCCCTCATGGGTGTGCCTCCAGTGGCTAGAGTGGGTTCCACTGAATTGAAAACCCTCTCCTGTCTCAATGGGTTTCCTCCTTCCACGTAGAAAGATGTGTCATTCAGTACAGCATCTGTGGCAAGTGCCTTCCTCTTGGGGAAACCCAAGACAGGACAGGAGACACTTGTGCAAAATGTATCCAAGAGGAAACTTCTGCCTTGCTCTGCCCAGGACAGAGGCTGCAGAGGGCCGAGGAACACAGGTTCCTTAGCTACCAACATAGGCAAGGAGAACCTCTGAGACCACCCACTCCTGATATGACAAGCAAGTTAAAGACCCCTATGAAACGCTGAGACTTGCCTGGGGCATTGAGGAATAAGGGTGGAAGATGCCTGGAGTGGACCAAGGATGCCACATAGTTTTGGATTTCCTTTTCCTAACACAAGTATCATTTAGGCTTTAATGCTGGTCTAGATAGGACAGCTGTCCCATGGTGGGGGTGTTACCTGACAACTGGCTGGATTATTAAGAATTGAGGCTATTCCCAAGAAAGCAGCTCTCAGATCAAGAAAATTCAAAGGCTGTGACCAAGAAGACAGGGCCTGGCTCCAGAGGCCCCCAGTTCCCACAGGAGCCAGGGTAATGAAGATGCTTTAAGAGTGGGCCTGCAAACAGGTCTCTGGGTTGGGCTGGGCTGCCTGTGAAGCTCTGAGGCTGTCCCTTTTGGTAAGTGTTTGCAAGCCTTGGAGGTGACACTTTCCAGGATGGATTTCTCACGGACAAGGCCTGGCACTTGAGATGCGCAGAGAGGCCCAGGTTCTGTCACTTAAGCTTCCTATTCTGGGCTTTTCTCTTGGGCAACAACATTGCATCTATAAAGTCAATCAGGCTTCTCACCTGCCTCTGGAAGCATGGGAAAATGTCAATGATTTAATTCATGTTTTTTTTTTCTTTTATAGGAATTTCCCCTTCTAGCCTGTCTCATTTAAGTGAATGCCAATCTGAGCAACATCTCAAATGTGGGTCTTCTTTCCTCATTTGGGGTGTGCATGACTAAAGGTTGATGGTAATGGTGTGTGAGTGTGTGTGTGTGTGTGTGTGTGTGTGTGTGTGTGTGTGTGTGTGTCTGTTCTGTGTGTCTATGTAAGAGTGGCTTCCACAAGGGTCCACAGCTCCTGTCTGCTCAGCCTTACCTTGCCCCAGCAATGGCACAGAAGGGTCGTCATAGCTACCATCATAGAGGTCATTACCATCTTCCAGCTCGCTGCTGACTGGGTTACCATTTGCAATGCTCTTTTGTTTGGTTGTGAAAAACGTCTGCATCTTCATATTGTATCTGTGAGTCAGGTAAGGCAGGAGGTCAGAGCAGTGGAGTGGGGGATTCTCACCCTCCCAGGTGGGTGGGGTACCAGGCATACAGTGAACAGGGTGTTGGGTATGAGCGGCAACCAGGGAGGCTCTCTAACGGAGCTGAAGGGGTTTCTCGGCAGGAACATTGGGATCATGTGTGGTCTGGAGGCACCCGCTTCTACTGGGCTATAGTGCCCTCCTGGGGGTATCAGAAGCCTTACAGCCAAATGCATTTAATGCTTCGTATGAACTTATCCTAATAAAAGCAATTCAGTCCAACCAACAGGACAGATGCAAAGGTGGCATCACCACCATCTCTTTTCCCTCCCCCAAAAGCAACTGTTGCTCAAGTGGCTGCTCCCATCTACCTCCCATGTCATTCATGGCCAGCACAGCCATCCCCTGAGAGAAGAGAGTGGCTCTCCATCTCTAAGCCTCTCTGCTGGTTGTTCACTAAAAAGCTGTTGATGGGCAGTCACTGAGGAATTCTCGAGCTGCTGGACACTTCAATTCTGCACTTTAGAAAATACATTTTGTGAAATATTTATATAATACTATGTTTTACATAAAGGCGAGGACCCTCATAACATCCATGGTGTTGTCTTTTTAATTACATGAGAGAAGAGAAACCTGCATGTAGCTAGGCTCATGAATATTCATAAGTAGTTATTTTTTGTTATAGTTATGTGCGTATACACACATACTTATGTATTATATATACATATATATAATTTATCATTATAGTTATTTCCTATGTTCTAAGAACACACTTTGGTGATGTTGATTATACTTACTACTATACAATCATCACTAATAATTCCCCAACTTTTTTTTATCATCCCAACAGCAAGCCTACACCCACTAATCAGTCCTCATTACTCCAGCCTCTCACTGACCTCTAATCTGTGTGTCTCCACAGACTTGACCCTTTGGGATACCGGGTGAACATTGAATTATATCTAACATTGGCCTTTTGGGAATAGCCATTTTATATATACATTTGGTGAGTTTTTAAAGGTTCATCTGTACTAAGGCATGTGTCAGAACTTCATCTTTGAGGCTGTCTAGTCTTCCTTATGGGTCGGTTTTAAGGTAGTTCAGACTCAAGCAGCTTCCCAAGTGGCTCAAGGTTTCCCAACCCAGAATACAGTGCTTGCACCCCCAGAATTATGAGTGGGGCTCTGTTGCCAGCATAAGCAGTGGCCCTGACAAGTGGCATCTGATAAACCCTGGGCAGAGGTTAAGTTGAGCCTTTTGAGAATGGTATTGTTACTAGAGTTACTGAAACAGCAAAAGAGTGGTTACCCTGGTGCAGAGGAGTTGCCCAGAGCAGGGAGGGACACAGGTCTTTGCTGGGGATTCATTTTCAGAAAGCAGTGTCTATTTGCCCTACATCAACCACCCAACATTGTCCCCTAACCTGGGGATGGACTACACCAGTGTCTGAGCCAGTTCCCCACACTGGATGCCCTGAATGATGTCCACTAGAGAATGAAGGTTTTCCCATATGAACTGGAAGATGGGACAGAGGATATTCCCTGTTCTGACCAAAGACCTGAGTAGGATATGGAGGGAAGGGTACCTCCAGGTCTCAAGGAAGGGGAGAGGCCACTTACTTCATGATAAGAATATAAAACACGTACAAGATGATGAGCACCAGGCCTTCCCACCTTGGAGAGATAAAGGAGAGTGTGATTAGAATGCAGGAGGTCATGGTGCCCACAGGCTGGGGCTGCATGGTCAAGATTAGTGGCAAGGTGGGATACCCTCACTTTTCTGTCCCTGGGATTCAGGTGGGACACCCCAGCATAGGGATGTTTAATCAGAGAGTCCTGCTGGTAACTGAGAGAAGGCTGGGTCTGGTTCTTCTCAATCATAGTGGTCTCCAGGACTCAGGAGAGCCCCACCCCCAGCTATCACTCCCAGATGCCAAATCCCATGGCCTTAGCCCTAAGAGAACGTAGGCCCACTCAAGAGTCTGTTCAGGGATGAGAAGCTATGGGAGCAGGCAGGAAAAAGTCCAACCCCTGGATGAGGGGCATGGTGGAGCACAGAAGCCTCTGGGGCCATCCACTAGCACAGTGTGGTACTGTCTTTTGGGAACATTCTACCACTGCTGTCTTGAAGATATAGCCCAACCCCACAAGTTATGTGTGTGGGGAGTGGGGTTGCATCTGTGATCACAAACTTGAGAATCCACACAGTTTTTACTTCTCTGACAATGTACTGAAGTCTCTGTATACTGAGCTTGGTCAGTCATTTTGGGAGCCCATCCTTTGCTAACATGCAGCCCATGGACCAGAAATGGACCTATAGATCATCTCAGTATGACTGTCCCAAGCCACCCACAGCTGAAGAAATTAGACCAGGAGTGGCCTTTAACTAGGGCTCTCTGGGTGCTGGGCATAAAGCTACTATTGTCAAGCAATTGATGTTCTTAGTGGTCATCTGAGTGTATTCTCAGAAGTTGTCACCTACAGGATGCATATTCTGGACCATGTCAGTGACCAGGCAATTGTGTGGCATATGAACTGAGATGCCAACATACCCCATGGAGGAGGGTAGAAGAATCAACTTATTCTTAAGTTTGTACTTCATGAATTTCAATTAAGAAAGTCAATTCCAAAAATTAAAAAAAAAGAAAGTTGCTGTGGGATGTTCTGTATGTTAAATGTATTGCTCCAATTGGTTAATAAATAACACACTGATTGGCCAGTAGCCAGGTAGGAAGTATAGGCGGGACAAGGAGAGAGGAGAATTCTGGGAAGTGGAAGGCTGAGTCAGAGAGACGCTGCCAGCCGCCATGACAAGCAAGATGTAAGGTATCAGAAGGCCACAAGCCATGTGGCAACTTACAGATTAATAGACATGGGTTAATTTAAGATATAAGAACTAGATAACAAGAAGCCTGCCATGGCCATACAGTTTGTAAGTCTCTATGTTTACTCAGTTGGGTCTGAGCGGCTGTGGGACTGGCAGGTGAGAGAGATTTGTCCTGACTGTGGGCCAGGCAGGACTGGAAAACTCTAGCTACAGAAAGTCAATTCCTATTCAGTGTCACAAAGATGAGCAAGTCCTTGTATTTTCTTACAAAAATTATTTTAAAAAATTTGCTGGTTTTGATGTGTATGCACGTGGTATACGTGTGTGTACATATACATATGTGCATACAGATGCACACCCACATGCAGGTGAGGCCAGAGGTTGTTACTGGGCGGCTTCCCCAATCATTCTCCACTTTATTTTTTGAGACATGGTCTCTTACTGAAACTGGAGCTCACTGATTTGGCCAGACAGGATGGCAGAGAGCCCCTAGGGATCTGCCTGTCCCTGCCTCTCCAGTGCTGGTATTAGGATGTGTGCTCCCAAGCTGGCTTTTTATGTGGGCGCTGAGGATCTGAACTCAGATCCTCTCTGCTTGTAAGGCAGGTATTTCCCAGCTCCTTGATTTTTATAGTAAGACCTTTAAGTCCTCTGAACTTGATTCCTCTACAAGTCACAAGGGAGGGATCTGCATGACATGCCTTTGTCTTGGTGGCATCTGAGACCCTATCCCTCACTCACTGCCTTGCCAGGGCACCTCTGCTTTCTCTCCCTCCCAGAAACAGACCCACAACCAGATCCTTCCTCACTCTTGCTTATCTTCGTGTAAAGTATGATTGCCCTCATTAATTTTATGTGTATCTTGGAGCAGCTGGGTAGGTACCTTAGGGGAAATGATTCTTGTCACTCTAATAGGACAAAGGCAAGACTGGTTAGAATGATAGCCCCATCATTTCCATAAGCTAGCAAATCTATGTTTGCAAAAATAAACCTGAAAATGATTTGGTAACCCAACTGGCAATTAACAACAACAACAACAAAAGTGTTAAAAACTTACCACACAATTTCCTCATCGTATATGAACTAGAAAGCAAAGGAAACAAAGGGATACACTTATTACAAGGGAACAGTGCTCCTGCCCGCTGGCTCAGTGTGGTCATCTCAAGAGAGGTGGCCTGTGTTTTCTTATAGCCCAGGTAGTTGCTGGGGCAGACCTGGCAGGAGCTTCCCCCTGCTATGAGAACAGAGTTGCTAAAGTTCAAGAGAACGCAGAGAAGGCAGCTATACACCTATGCCTACGTGTATGTCACACGTGTGTGGCTTTGGGGAGAGTTTTCTTAAAAACAAAGAGCAACCAGGTATCTAAATGAAGGCAGTGTGTGTGTGTGTGTGTGTGTGTGTGTGTGTGTGTGTGTGTGCAGGAGAAAAGTGGTAGAGGGACAATAGCCTAATCTTAAGTGCCAACTTGCCCGGCTTCAGGGTACCCAGACAGTTTGTAGAACATTATTTCTGGTGTGTCTGTGAGGGTGTTCATGGAAGGGACTGGCATTAGAATCAGTGGACTGAGAAAGGAAGATCTACCTTCACTCGCCATGGATGGACACCATAAATTAGCTGAGGACTCAGAGTAAAAAGGCCCGAGGATGGTCACTATGACCCCATTCCTTCTCCTTCCAGGTTCAGCCTTTTACTCTACAACTTATACCAGTTGGTGCCATGGTTTCTCGAGCCCTTGGCGTAAGACTGGGCTGTGTTACTGAGTTCCCTGGTTCTCCGGCTTGCAGGTGGCATGGTCTACGATCACTTGAGCCCATTCCCCTATACATCTCCATCCATCCATTCATCTGTCCTTCCATCCATCAGTCCATCTACCCATCTCTCAGTCTATCCATCCACATCTACCTATCACTTCATCTATCAATCTCATATTAGTTCTTTTTTTCTGCTCAACCCTAACTACCATCCTCCTATCCAGCATCTCTGGGACAAGACACAAATGAAGGATGCTCTGTGGCCAAGGGAAGGGGTGGACTCCACAGCCAAGTATAGGAGGAGGTGGCAGGGATGCTCCCAACAACTTGACCATGAAAACAAAAGGGTCCCTACATATGGTACCAGAAGAGGCTAGGGGCTCTTGTCTGGACTTGGGTCTACTGTCTGTTGCGATGGGCAGCACACACAGGCCCTGCTTTAGGAAGTCACTTCAAGCTCCCTAGCCAGACATCATTGGGAGCCTTTTTGGACCCAAGGCTCTGAGGAAGGCCACTCGACAGAGGTAGAAGGAGAATCTGGGATGCTTTTACAGGGACATTTTTAGCTTATACAGCCCAAAGGAGGGCTACTGGTATTTATGGGCAATGTCAGCAAGAATGTGAGGAGAACAAGACATGGAAACAGTTCTACACCATGAGGTTTTTTTCACATTTGGGATGAGAAATATATAATATGTAAAATACATAGTAAATATGTTACAACAAATATCCAGGCAACAGAAAAACAATGACCTTGACTTTAACTTGACTGCAGAAATCCAAGTGTTTAAAGGGAATATTTAATTCACAGTCAGGGAAATTTACAAAAACTGAAGAATGTTCCTGGGCCATTTTAGTGTTTTATGAGGAATAATTCATTATCTGGGGGATCACATCACAGTGGGGAGAGGGGCACCACCCCTGGGGTCAAGCCCCAAACACTGGCACCCGTCTGCTTCTGCAGTGGAGGGCTGGGAGAGTTTCTGGACGGGCAACAGATGACATCATTGAATATTCCAGGGACTTTCTGCCAAAATGATTACCAAAAGAACGTCAGGCTTTTATGAGTTATTTTTATTGCCCATTTATGGTATGTTCAGGGTACTGTGGATTTATCTTTTGAAATTTCACATAGGTATCTTGTTTCCCCTCTCAATGTCATTTTCTGAGTGTGGTGGGCAGTTTCTGAGCTGGCCTTGGTAATCCTACTGACTATCTATGTTCCCTCTGAACATGGGGGGTGGGGGAAGCTGCTGACTTGCCTCTGGCCATTTCCAAGGTGGAAGCCACAGCCTTTTGGTAACCTGACCTTCTCACCTCCTCACCTCTGTTGTGAGGGCAGGCGCCTTGCAAACTACATTGTGGGATGGCCTGCAAGGCCTTGAAGTTAGCTGACAGCTACCAGAGGGTTCCTGAAGAGGGTGCTCACCTGACTGTGTGTCCTGAGACCCTCCTCTTCCCAGCTCAGCCACCTCCAGATTTCTCACTTGCAGGGTCACTGCTTGCTGTCCTAAGCTGTTAGGTTTGGGGACCCTTTTTTATTTGACAGCACCTCACTATAATAGCCAACACTGGCCTGGGCCTCACATTCCTGTTGCCTTAGCTTCCTAGGTGCTATACCTCTGGCCCTTGACTGCAGGTGCGCCCCACCCATGCCCAGCTTTGGTGGAATTTTGTTATAAAGCAGTAGATAACTAATATAAGGGTAGTCATACCCCTGGGTCTGGAAAGATAGACAACTGTCACCCATGTCCTTGGAATCGGCATGCCACAGGCATCTGTCCTTGCACATCACTGTAGAGATCAAAACTGTTCCCCTATGGATGGCACACACTTGATAGTGTGCGTCACTCTATGGGCCACAATGCCCTCCCCCCCCCCAGCCCTTGGGACCTGAGGAGGTATATTCCACACTAACGGACCCCAGGGGTCTTCTTCTGGCTCCTCTGCCTTTTCACCCTTTCCCTTGTCCCTGGCTCCCAGCTGCCCCTGTGATGGCTTTGAGGTGGCCCTCTCATGTGCTGCAGTGTCACAGGACCCAGAAACTTGCTTCTTCTTATTTACCTTGCAGTACTGAATCCAGGCCCTTCCTTGCACACTCTAGGCGAGCACTCGGCCACTGAGCTACATCCGCACATTTCTACAGTTTTCATTCTGAGATACGGTCGCCCCAAGTCGCCGAGGTTGATCATGTTCCTCCAGCCACAGTCTCCTGGTTATCTAGGTGATAACCCAGCTTGAAACCTGCTTCCTAGAAGCAGGTCTGAAGAGTGGGTGGGTCTCAATGTAGGGTTGGGAGGGCCTCATGTGAGTTCATGCTTGAACTTCCACCTTATATATATTTTTTCCCCCGAGGCTTTTAATCATCAAAATAGTCCTGGATTTAGTTGCATTATGCAGAGACCAAAGATGAGGTCTTCAGAAAGGGAGGTGTAGTGTGGGTAGAGGTGTGGGTAGAGGTGTGGGTAGAGGTGTGAGGGGCCCATGTGAACACAGCGAGGGGTCAACACATTCCACTGTTGCTGCTGTGACCTCTCTCGTCATAGGGTCAAGAACAGACAGGCAGGCACCTGTGCCTGCGCAGGGCCCTGACCACCCATCACTTGGGGTGTTTTGGGGGTGACTCACCGCTATGAGCACGATGACAGAGAGTGTGTAATACACAGAGTCACGGCACACAGCCCACCATGTCAACCGCACCACCTGCCAGGGCAGAGACAAGTCATTAGCTGCCACTGCCTAGAGGCTGGGAATGCAGCCAGCTGCCCAGAGAGCTGAAGGATGGGCCTCGGGGTGCCTCCCCACCTACCTCTAGCTCTTGGATACAGCTGGGGAAGACAACAGAACCAAATAAAGTTCTCAGGTGTGGGGAAACCAGAAACTGGCTCTAGTCCTCTGTGGTGGTGGCCAGGCACATTTCACAGCAGGAGCTGGCCATTGAGGTAGAGACAAGGAGCATCATCATGTCCCATCAGCTGCCTACCTCTGTCACCCTGAGCAAGGTAGGTAGGGCCTTGCCATGATCTTCTGCTGTGAGGCAAGCCTAACATTCCCTGAGACTCTGACCTCCTATCAAATGGGTCCTGACCACAGTTAGCCTTGTGCCTGCAGAGGAGGCGAGCAGCCCAGATGGCTCCAAGACCTCACTCCAACCAGGGTCCAAGGAGATCCTTCTTAAGTAGCTGTTGCTGTTGCATGAGTGCCCACCATAAACTGGCCAGGTCCACCAGCATGGCTCTAGCCTTTCAGGCTCTCAAGCTGGTGGAAGGGAAGGAGTGTCAAGGTCACTGCATAGGGGAGAACATGGGTTCGGAGGAGAATGTAGATAAATGATATGACCAGGCTCATCAGGGTGTCCCCATTGCCACCTTGCCAACCATCTCAGGAGAAGCTCACCCCCATCCTACAGGGTACTGGTTAGGCAGGCAAAGAAAAAAAAATCTACTGACCTGTCCAGCAAAGAGTCCACACACTCCAATGATACATAGGATGTTGAACACAGCAGAGCCCACAATAGTCCCCACACCGACATCTCCGTGGGTAATGAACACACCTGGAATGAGATAATGGCCAAGTCAGACAGTGGGGCCCTGGGAACCTGCTATTCCCATGCACTTATGTTTTGCCATTCAGTCAAATTAAATGTATCATTGTCATCATATGTATGGTGTGTGTGTGTATGTGTGTGTGTACATGTGTGGTAGTCAGAGGACAATTTTCAGTAGTGGGTTCTCTCCTTGGGTTTAGGGGATTGAACTCAAGCCTTCAGGCTTGATTGCTAAGCACTTTTACGGGCTGAGCCATCTCATGTTTTTAAATAACTTCATTGAAACATAATTAACATGTCTAGTGACGCAGTCCAGCAGTTTGGCAGATCCACAAAATTTTACAACCAAAGCCATAATCTAGTTTTAGAACACTGTCATCTCATAAGAAGCCCAGTGCCCATTAGGATCCCACACTCTAAGAAACCACCAATCCACTTCCTGCCCCTCTGACTCCTTGGGCTTACAGGTAGGGAAACTGAGTCTCAGAGCTGATAAATGCCCCACTGCACCAGGCAACAAGCCACGGCTCTCTCTGCACTGTGTCCTAGCTGTCTGGTGTCCTTACCAATGACAGAAGCAAACAGTTCTGGTGTTGAGCTTCCTGCAGCCATGAAGGTGGCACCAGCCACATCTTCACTCAGATGAAGTTTCTGAAATAGAGAGAACACAGGTGACTGGGGTGTGACAGGGTGGAGTGGACACAGCCACTGCGCTGGTGGGCAGCAAAAAGCTCTCAGTGGCTCAGGGCTGGTCTGAGCCCAGCTTGGCAGCCATGGCCTCTCCTCCAGAAGCACACACCTTATGCCGTCTGCCAGACTTCAATTCTCCCTTTCCCTCCTGACCCATCTGTCTGCTCTTCATTCTCTACGCTCTTAGATCCCTGTCCACGACTCTTGAGGAAGTCTTCCCAGCATTCTCAGAGTCGGCCACACCCTCTCAGACCCCATCTGTTTTTTACCCTCATCGAACAGATTCTGTGATGAGGGTTTGCAGTACACACGCTCACCTTCCCCTCTGGACCACCAAGGCAGAGCTGGCATTTGCCACCTGTGGGTCCCTAGAGCCTAGAACAGGTTGGAGTCTGCAGTGGTGTGCAGTGAGGGTCTCGAAGCTGTCCTGAGGCTGTAGGATCTGGATGCCAAAACATGCCTAGTTCCTACATTCTGGATGCTTCTCCATGGCAAGCCCAGCACCCAGACAGAGTCTCAGACACCCAGAGGGCCTGTCCCCAGGATTGAGCTGCCATGGGACAAGGTTAGGAACTTTTTGTATGAGTCCATGCTGCTCGGCAAGGCCATGTTCCGGCCATGGAAGCCCATCATCAGATTCAAAACGAAAGACAGGGGACCTAGGTGGTTTGGGCTCTGGAGCCCCGCAGGAAGTTTGGGGCCAGCATCTCCTCCCCAGTGGTCAGCTAGCTACAAAAGGGTCAGAGCTCTGGTCTCAATACAGACTAGGGAGCTAGCACTGCTCCCCAAGTCCACCCACCTCAATGCCACCCAAGGGAAGTCTGCAGAGGAGGCAGGCACCCCACCTAGCATCTGCAGCCACTTCTGCAGGATCGAGGCCAGGCTGCCTGCTGTTCTGTCACTCCTTGGCCTTGGCCTGCACCTTTCTTCTCCCTAGAATCCTTTCTTCTCTGCTTGCTGAAAATACCCCCAGCTTCCCCAGCCTGGACAAACACCATCTCCTCCAGGAAGCCATCCTAGGCCTCTACCCAACAGTGACCCTTCCCTCCCTCTAGCTTCCTTGTCATCAAAAGTCCTTAAAGGAGGACTAAGCCCAGCACCCTATTCATCCCTCTGTCCTTCTGGCCACAGGCAACACTGACAGCACCTGGTACCTTCAGTGTTTGCAGCCCTAGCCTGTTTTCATGGCTTTCTCTCAACCCGAGAGGGCAAAGAGGCCCCCAACCCTACCGCTGTGCTTTTCCAAAGCTATCAGCCTAGGAGGGACCTGGATGTTGCTCAGTGTACATTAGTCTGATACAAGGTATTTCCCAAAAGGCTCCTGGGGTAAAGGCTTGGTTCCCAGTGCAGGAGGTGTTCTGAGCTGGGCTTTGGGAAGTGACTGGATCACGTGGGTCCTGACCTCATCAGTGGATTAAGTCACCAGTGAAGTCATAGTTTTGATGCTATGATTTGAAGGCACTGGAAACTTTTGGAGGTGGGACATTGAGAAAAAAGTGGGCCACTAGGAGTGAGTTCTTGGGGTAGTGATTTGTCTTCAACACCTGCCTGTCTGCTTCTGGCCACCACGAGGGGAGTAGCTTTGTTGTATCAAAGCCCCCTGCCATGATGTCTGCCCCATTACAGCCTAGAAACAATGTAGCTAGCTGACCGTGGACTTAAACTCCAGATATCAGTGAGCCTAATAAAGTATCTTCTTCCTTAAATTAGTATATCAGGTAGCTTGTCAGAGACAAAGATCTAACTCACATAAGTTAGGACCCATGGCTGCATTTTTTTCCTAGGTGAGGGCAGCTTCCAGAGTAGCCACAGCACCCTTGAAGGAACCACTGTCCCCCAGCCTCCATCCTAGGGGTCCTGAGATAAAACCCTCTGCACTAATCTCCCATTTTTCATGTGTGTGTGGAGGAACAGGGAAGGGGAAGCCTGGTATACTTCTGCCAGCTCACAATTTGGGGGACCCAGGTTCTAAAGCAGCCATTCCCTACTGTGACACAATGCCCCCCTGACTGTGCCCAGAAACAAGCTGAGCTGAAGGCAGCCATCTGTCCCTAAGAGCTATCTGTCCCCACCCTGACACTATGACCCCAAAGAGCTGGCGAGGGGTGGCAAGTCCCCGAGGGGCTGCACATGGCAAGCGCTGCAGACAACAGTTTTTTTCCTACTTGGTTAGACGCTACAAGAAAGGCACAGCACAGAGGGGCCCGGGGTCTTACACATGGGAAAGGGAAGATGAAGGAACTAAAGGGAGAACGTGGTGTAAATGGGGGACAGAGAGGACTCCTGTCACCATGGCTTGGTGTTCACCCAGGGGAGCACTTAGGGAACACGGGTCCCCTCGGGGACTGCCGGCCATGGTTTATGGGAAATGTGCCAATGCAGTCACAGGCTTGCTTGTTCCCTTGCTAGCCAGATTTGGCTCACACTCCATGGCTTCTAGAACAGTGGTTTTCAACCCGTGGGTCGTGACCCCTTGGCTCCTATATCAGATGTTTACATTACGATTCATAACAGTAGCAAAATTACGGTTATGAAGTAGCAACAAAAATAATTTTATGGTTGGGGGGGGGTCACCACAACATGAGGAACTGTATTAAAGGTCACAGCCTTAGGAAGGTTGAGAACCACTGTTTCTAGAGTATGATGGCCCGGAGGGTGACTTCACAGAGCCCATGGCTTCTGCTGAGCTTTGGGATAGGACGTCATCACTGACGTTGATTGGCTGTGGCACTAGGTGGCTGTATGATGGTCTTCTCTACCAGAGTGCGTCCGTCCTATCCCAGCCTCCCTGTCCTTGTCATCTATATGACAGACGCTCCTAGTCACCCAGGGCTTTGTGGAGGGTTCCAGGTCCTTTGCACGTACCTCACAGATCTTCTCTAGGGATGGGACAAAGAAGTCATCACACACGATGGCCAGGGCGTAGAACATGTAGAGGGCCTGTGAAGAGAAAGCTGGTTTCAGGGAAGGTCCCTTATACCCACACCAGGCAGAAGCACAAGTGGACAGCACCAGCAACTGAGAATCATTCTCCCCATAACCTCCCTGACAGACAAGGAAACCGAGGCCTGGAGAAGGGAAACAGAATGCTGAGCAGCAGACAGTCATAAATCCAGGCCACACAGGCCTGTACTTTCCCCCAGCACTGTTACAGAAATATAGACCTGGAGCTGGGCAGGGCAGTGCATCCCTGCAGTCTCAGCCCTCAGGATGCTACGGTAGGAAGATCGCAAATTCTGGGCTAGCCTGGGCTACCTAGTGAGATCCTATTTCAAAAAAATAAAAGAGAGGAGCTGGGAAGACGGCTCAGTTGACCAAGTGCTTGCTGTATAAACACAGGGAGCTGAGTTCAGATCCCCAGCACCTATGTAAAAAGTGGGTGCAGTGGCACACGCCTGTAACCCCAGCTCTGCGGAGGTGGAGACAGGAGAACTCTTGGAGCTTGCTGAACAACTGCTCTAGCCGAATTGGTAAGCCCAGGTCCAGCGAGAGATGCAATCTCAAAAAATAAGGTGAAACCCAACTGAGCAGAACATCCGATATAGAACTCTGGCCTCCATAACCATGTGTGTGCACATGTATACATGCATAGACATGCACACAAAAACACATACATGCCACAAGAGAGGGGGAGAGAGGGAGAGAGAGAGAGAAAGAGAGAGAGAGAGAGAGAGAGAGAGAGAGAGAGAGAGAGAGAGAGACTCCCACTAATATACACACATGAAGTGGGGAGGGAGGGAGTCATATTTTAGCTTCTGTAGGTCAAATGGTCTCTGCTATATACTACCTCTGCTCTTATAGAACCAAAGCAGCCCTGGAATGGGTGTGCATGTGTTCTAATAAAACTTTATTCGGGCTGGAGAGTTGACCCAGAGGTTAAGAGCACTGACTGCTCTTCCAAAGGTCCTGAGTTCAATTCCCAGCACCCACATGGTGGCTCACAGCCATCTATAATGTGATCTGATGCCCCCTCTTCTGGCATGAGGCATACATGTTGACAGAACACTGTATATATAATAAATAATTTTGAAAAAAAAAACCTTATTCATATAATCAAGTAATGGTCTGGGTTCAGTCCTCCAGTCTTAGCTTGGTAATTACCATTCTGAAGGGTTCTTGCCAAATTCCTGAGGTACTGACCCTCAGGTTCAACCATAAATGTTTTGTTTATGGGGCAGAGCCACAGAACTATGGGGAAAACCAGCCAAATTTACATCTCCTAGTAAAAGGGGATGGAATGTGAATGCCAGGATGTCTGGAAGATAATAACTCTATCCTAGAAATAATACACAGGCCCGCAGTTCAAAATTCGCCCACAATTCCCATTCTAACTGCCACTTTCATTAGTGGTTTATGGTGCCAATCACAACTTCACTCATTTGTCATCTTACGTCCTTGTTATCCACCAGAGAATTAAATTACCTCTAGAAAAAGACTAGTGGTTACAGAATTTAAATTTATAAGCAGTGCTGAGTAGCCCAACTGCTGAACAGGAGGAAATTTGCTGGGGCTGATTTGAAGGAGGGAAAAAAAAAAAAGCCAACCACAACCAGCTTCACTTTCTGGCAATCATTCAACAGAGTCTTCTACTGGTTCCCACAAGGGCCAGAAGTTTGGGCTCTGGAGACCACGTACTTCAGTGCAGCTTTGCAGCCGTGCTGCTGAAGCTCAAAAGCAGCCACAGAACCTGGGTGGTAGCAGCACATGTCTGTACTCCCAGCACTCGGGAGGCAGAAGCAGATAGATCTCTGTGAGTTCGAGGCAGGCACAGAGATCACAGCAATGAATGGAGTGGCTGTGTATTAACACAGAACTTTACTGATGAAGGGGCTGGGGCTGGCTCATTTAGTAGACTGCTTGCCTAGCGTACACAAAGCCAGGGGTTTAATCCTCAGTGTGACATAAACTGGAAAGGAGGCACTTGGGAGATGCATGAGCAAGGGTGGGTGGGGGAAGCAGACCAGAAGTTTTTGGTCACCCTCAATTACACAGTAGATTTGAGGCCAGCCTTGATACAGGAGATGCTACCTCAAACACATAAATAAATAAATCAACAAATCTTCGTAGAAATAGGCAGGGGGGTGAAATACGTTGGGCTTGACTTCCTCATTCCCACTTAAGTTGCCACTGAACTCTACTGTCTGCCATCAGGGTTTGTCTGAATATGGAGAGGAGACGGCTATGGCCAACCACCCTGAATGTGCTGGATCTCATCTGAATGTAAAGGAGAATGAGAAATGTGGCAAAGAGATTTGGAAAGCAGTCACAGGAACCATGGCAGCCAGCATGTACAGAGGACCTTTGTACCACACCACGTCTGATGCAGTTGACATCTAGTCCTGATGTGTACATGGGGGCCATCACCCCTATTTTATGAAAGCAGACAATGAGGCACAGGAAAAGAACCACGTCCTTGTGCTGGGAGTGGAGACACTAGGTGGCGCTGGGCAAGTCACCTGACATTTAAGAAACGCCTCTTGTTGGGCAAGATAGCCTAGTGTCTAGTCTCTTCCCAGGCTGTTACAAGGATTAAAGAAGAGTTCAGATACTCTATGGTAGTTGTTCTCAACCTGTGGGTCATGACTCCCTTGGGGGTTCCACATCAGATATTTACATCATGATTCACAACAGTAGCAAAATTAGTTATGAAGTAGCAACAAAATATGTTTATGGTTGGGGGGGTTCACCATAACATGGGAAAATGTATTAAAATGTCACAGCATTAGGAAGGTTGGGAACCACTGCTCTATGGTCATTATACACTCACTATACAGATGGCGTTCCTGCGCCAGAAGATTAGTGGCTTCCGGCCCCTGGGGACACTTACACCAAGGATGTGTAGCAGGACAGCGCCATGCTGTCGCTCTTTGTTGGAGAACAGGTCTGTGGGGAACTCGTGAATCGCTGGAAGAGAAAAGGAGACAGCAAGGTGTTAGGTAGCAGGGCACCATCAGCAAACCCACCTGAGACCCACAGTCCACCAAGCAGCTCAGGACTCCCTGGTTTCAGACTAACTGACCAGGGGGGAAGCCAGCTAGATCTCAGTGTGGGGCAGACCAGTGCTTTTAGGAGAATGATGGTTGCTGGATTAGTCACAGATATCCCAGTACTGGAGAGCTGATTGGGATTTAGATCTGCCTTGGGTCCTGAAAGAGAGTATAATGCACTTCGCACACACCGGGACAGCTGCAGTCAGAAAGACAGACACTGCTGGTGGAATGAGAAATAGGGTGGCTTTTGGACCTCTCCAGACAATGACACAATTTGCCCAGGGACAACTCATCTGCCTCAGAATGCCCATAGCCAGTGGAGGAATGGTCCCTTCTCACTGTGCGTTATCCCATGCTGCTGGGATGCTGTCACAATTGCCATCCCTCAGGTATCTGGAAAGGTAGCTGGTCCACAGCAGGCACTCAGTAGATGTCCTAGACAGAAATCCTGCTCTGTAAATACAACATGGCCCTAAGCTCCGAAAGCAAATGTTATAAAATCTCACTTTTCAACTTCAGATTCCCTTGACGAGAAACCGAATCTGGCAGCTATCCAGGCACCAGAGAGCCTGCCCACTTTGAAGCAAGAAGTACTTAAAGAAAAATGTCTTCATTCCTTTCTTTATATTTTTATTTTCTAATCAAACTTCTTATTAAAGAATTACAGCTACCGCTTCAAGGGCCTGCATCTGCTACTTGGAGATGGAGAATTATAGAGGAAGAGACTCCACATCTCTGTGGCTGGGATTCTGTTTCCAGAACCTCTGGGACTTTGCAGCATGGAACCTTAGCCAGTGGTTCTGCCCAGAGCTTTTAAGACATTTCCTGATTCTCAAGCCAGTGTGAGGAGAGCTGGCAATTTACACAATCCTGGGGGCATCTTTGAGAATGAGAATAAATCTCTGCTTTTCAGAGGTGGAGGACATGTCATCTGGCCTCCAGCCAGGATGGAGCTGTGGGTTATATAAATCACTTTGTCCCTGGTACGACTAGACTTTTCATACAGCCTCGCTGCCTTCCCCACACCCCTAAGTGCATGCTGGAAGGCGGCAGGGTACAGTGAACGTCATCCGTCGTCTTCATTTTGGCAGTGAATCAGTAGGTGACCTGGAGAGCTCCCAGCTGCTATGGGTCCCCTATTCTCATGCCCACCCAAAGCTTTTCACACATTGGGATATAGGTGCTGAGATATGCATGTACTAGCCTCAGAGAGAGAAGCGACTGGGTGACAGAATCCAAGACTCTGGATTTAGGGCCTCAGGTTCATCTACTTTGGTGTTTTGAATAAGAAATGTCCCCCACCAGTGCTGGCATTTGAATGCTTGGTCCCTGGTTGGTCTGTTTAGGGAGCTTTGGGAGGTGCAGTTTTGCTGGAGGAAGTATGTCATGGCGGATGGGCTCACTGCTTCATACTTGTTGGTGAGATGTGATCTCTCTGGTTCCTGCTCCGGCTACCATGCTTGCCTGCTGCCATGCCTCCCTAACCGTGATGGAGCCTGATCCCTTTTATCCTTCTGTAGGTTGCCTTTAGTCATGATGTTCTGTCACAGCAACAGAAAAGAAACTAACTAATCCACCTACCCATGGGCCGTGGTTGAGTCACCTAACCTCGAGGGCCCTCTGCTTCTTCAGTGACAATCTGTTGTGAAAACACAAGGCTGGGTGAATATGTACGGCACTCCTTGGCTTGGACAGCAAAGGCTTCAGTGGGTGGAGGGCCATACCATCCCTCCCAGTAGGCTACTGTACCAGCACTGCAGGTGATGTGCATCCTTGGGTTGTGAAAGTAAGAGAGACAATAAAACGGTTTTGGTGGGGTGGGGGGAGCATGACCAAAGATGGTGAGAGTAAGCCACAGACTGTAACAGGCCACAGGAGAACCTGCCTGCTGGAGCAGTGTCACCCCAGGTCCCTGAGGAAACCTTCTCTCTCTTTCTGAAGTTTGCCAGGATGAGGAGCACCCAGACCATGTTCAAGTGTGTGAGGCTTGCAGGTCTGAGAGGGCTCATTGCACCCCCACTGCTCAGATCCACCCCAGGGAGGAGGGAGGGATCAGCAGGGCACACACACGGCTTTTGAGGTCACACCTAAGCTTTTAAGCTGCAGAAATCCCTGGTGGCAGGTGTGGGGGGAGGAGAGATTTGTCTGTAGGCCCTGCAGCAGGCCCCCAAAGCTCAGGGAAGTAGGATGATGCCAGCATCCTCCAGAGTCCAGGAGGAGGAGGAGGGAGCCAGGAAGGCAACATGATGAAAGGCAGCCTTCCCTTTGGACCTTGGCCCCAGAAGGACTTGTCTCTCACTCCTGATTCTGGACATACTTGAGCATCCCTATACACAGTATCTCCCCATTTTGCACTCTGCTTTGGCGTGTATGCAAAGCTCAGGACATCTGGGGAGATCTCTCCTGCTACCTACCTTCGTGAGCATTGAAGGGGAGACCCTATGGGCCCTGGGTCTATTAGTACCCACAATTCCTTCAGCACCTACACACTGCCACTTGAAGTCCCCATGGAACACTTTAGCATGGGGGACACAGAAAGCTACTGGGTGATTTTTCTTTTTTCTTTTTTGTATTTTTTTATTTTCCAGCATAGGCCTTTTCAAGCTATACTTTTGCCAGTGGTGCCGCTCATCAAAATGTATGAATTTATTCAGTGGGCATTTCCAGAGCGCCCACTCAGTGAACCTGTACTCTGGGAACTGCTGAATAATAGACTGTGTATCTTGAGCCTCCTTGAGTACAGCGACTGCATCTTGGAGGGTGACCCAACTTTCAGGGACCACCAAAGCTATTGAGAAAGCAGAAGCCTATTAATGTGAGAATACCCCTATCCTGAAAGAATAGGAGTACCTCCAGTGTTTACTCCACACTAAATGTTAAGCAGAGTGCTGAGTCTCAGGCATCTGCCCCTGTGGCACATCTGGCCCAGTGCATGGGTCAAGACAATCCCAAGAAACTCATCATTCCCACTTACTGATGAACAACCTGGCCTGCAAGGCTAAAGGAGTCACCTAGAGCCACACAACTACAATAGGGGACAGGTGAAGAGCCTGAGATGAAGCTCAACCAACATGTGGCTTTCCTCTTCTCTACAACAGGCATACTTCTGAGGGACAAGGCCTCTTATCTGAGGGGCAGGCTCTGTTTTCTGGGATCTCAAAGGGCTATGACAAGAGATTATGCTCCTGGAAAGAGAGATATGCGGGGCATCTCGCTGGTCAAGTTCATCTGCAGCCCACAATCCACTACAAATTCCATGGATCCAGGGGAAAGCCAGCATGTGTGGTGATATTTTAATTGTGCTGAAATGTGATTTTGTTTGTATGTTAATAAATAAAATTTGCCTGGAGATCAGAGGTCATTAGCGAGCCAGGAACAGAAGTCAGGTGGTGGTAGCCCATGCCCTTAATCCAATCACATGGTAGGCAGAGTCTCTGTGTGGTCAAGGACACAGCCAAGCATTGTGACACTAACCTTTAATCCCAGTACCAACCATAGAGACCTGGAGGTCTGTATAGACAGGCAGTGATGAGGAAGTCATGTGGTTGGGTTTAGAGCCAATGAGAAGGCAGAACAGAAAGGCAATAAAAAGACAAGTCACACAAGAAAAAAAGCTCTCTCCGGAAGCGATGGCAGTGAGTGGTAAGCTAAAAGTAGTCTTGGCTCTTCGCTAGTGCTCTGATCTCTTGGGCTTTTAACTCTGTATTTGACTCTGTGTTTCTTATTTAATAAGACTGTTTAGAAATTTGTCTACAGACATGGGTATTCTTCAGTCTCTTTAGAACCTTTGACAGAACTGACTGCTTCTCAGGCAGGGGAGATGGCTCCGTGAGTAAGTACTTGGTGTACCAGCATGAGGACCTGAGTTCAGATTCCCAGCACCCATGTGAAAGGTGAGGTATGACAGCGCATGACTGTAGTCCCAGCATGGAGAGAGGTGGATCTCTGGGGTCTGCAGGCCAGCTTGACCAGCTATAACAGTGAGCTTCAGGTTCAGTAAGAGACTGTGTCTCAAAAAAGCAAGGTGGAGGGCTAGAGAGATAGCTCAGTGGTTAAGAGCATGGACTGCTTTTCCAGAGGACCTGAGTTTGATCCCAGCCCCTACACTGTAGCTAACCATCTGTAACTAAAGTTCCAGGGGATCTGACACCCTCTTCTGGCCTCCATGAGCACCAGGCACACACGTGGTCTGCAGACATACATGTAGGCAAAATACCCACCCACCCATGTAAAAAATTAAATCTCAAAAGATAAAATAAACAAGGCAGAAAGCAATGGAGGAAGATATATATGTGTGCGTCATCCACCCATCCATCATTCATCTATCTGCCTATCCACCCACTCATCCATCTCTCCATTCATCCATCCACCCATCCATCCATCTACCCATCATCCAGCCAGCTATCTCTCTATTTTCTATATGATAAAGT
>CABHPQ010163784.1:10633-22742 GCA_902168405.1 Peromyscus aztecus | reverse complement strand
AACCCACAAATCTGGCAGTATAACTTTTTGTGTTAATTTCACTTTTGATAGTTATCTGCATGCTATTTCACTATTAATTCAGAATCAAATGGTGTTAGGCTTGGAATCTATGGAAGGCTTGTCAAAAAATGATACATAGCACATCATTTTGTATCTGCTAAATGATACAAAATACTACATCTTACTTTACTAAGATGTCTTTACTCTATCTTAAGTGTCTGTTCCTTTAGGATATCAAGACTCATGTGCCCAAATATATTCCTCCCATTGCAGCTGCAATCTTCCAGAACTTCATAATGAAAAAAATTCTGATAATTTGGTGTGATTTCTTGTTTGATGGACCAAAAATGAGGTATCATTGCATATTTATATCTGGAAGCAATATTCCTGGATCATATTTCCAGGGGATTCTAGAATATCATCCCAGAGCAGCTGTTATCTTTTTATCTGCAAGTGGTAACTGAATATATCGTCATTTTGGGTATCAATCTGTAGATATATTTTGTTAAAGATATTTTGAAAACATGGAGTTCAAAAATAGATTTAATACGCAAGATGTATGAGACTAGAAAAATCACAGAAAGCTTGATAACCTCTTTTTCAGGGACATTTTTTTGCATAGCCAGCCTTTCCAAAACTTACCAGCACCAGACAGCCACCATGGATAAGTTCTATCACTAGTTAGTTTGGGGTGTTCTTTTTCCTATCACTGCAATGGAGTAACTAGACAAACCATTTAAGGAAAGAGATATTTATTTTGGCTCAAGGTTCAGGAATACATTCTAACGTGTAGAGGGAGGGATGGTGACTGGTAAGAACTTATGGTGAGGCCTGTTAAGCTTCAGTGAACGAAGAAATAAAATGTTTATACCAGAAATGGGCAAGCTATATCTCTCAAGACCTATCACCAAGTGTCCCACATCCTCCATCAATTCACCAACTCCTAAATGTTCTACAACCTCCCAAAATAGGATTAAATACTCTGTGTTCACATGCCTGAGGAGGGTGGGATATTTAAATGTGAAGTTTAGAGAACTGAAATGAAATGAATAATTATTTTTGCTAGTCTAGCCTATGGTGACTCATGCAGCTATAATTATCTGGGACTAGATGATGCCAGTTCAACTTATTTATTGATTTTTGACTTTGAAAAAAGTGGCTAGATGTCTATACCTGTATGATGTCTCTCTCCATCTCATGAATCATTTTCAAGGAGTCTAAACTGATCATTTGCAGAAGGAAAGTATACTTCATTGCTTACAACAAGCCACAGACATACCCACAACTTGAAAGGGATTAGATTTCACTTTCTGTGGGAGGGAAATGAACAAACAAAATCACCACAACCATTGTAGTCACACTGCCTTCCTGAGAACAGTGATGCAGAGTTGTGCTATGAAGACCCTGGAATCGGGAAATAAATGAGTGAGTGGAGCACTGTCATAACAATGGCGCATTCTAAATACTCTGGTTTAGTTCTTGCTTTTTCTTTTTTTTTCCCCATGTAATATTAACTTTGCTTTGATATCTTAAAATGTCAATGCCTAGTTTTTTTATGATAGGAATAATTATAGCATACTCTTCTAATGTTGATATTAGAATTTAATAACCAAATATATAATATATGAAATGCCTGAACATGTTAAGAATAATTATACATTATGCTCATCTTGGTACAAAGTTAAATAAATCTTTGCTTATTGTTTTATGATTGCCTTACAAGGAATTAGGTGAAGGTGCAGCTTGTAAATAACTGATTTAAATTATGTGCAGATAGTCCTGTTGATTCAAAGGTTATTCTAAAGGTAATCTATAAACCATAAAGTCACAAATTTTAAGACTTAGTATACTTTTTTGATGAATTATCACATTTATATTCATATCTAAACTTCAAAGTATGTTCTAGATTTTATATTATCATGTTATTAGAAATTGCTCCAAAATATTTGCTATAATTAGTACAGAGACATACTTCAGTATTTTTTAAAATGTTACATAGCTTTTACCGGGCTCTTAATACTGCAAAACAACATAAGGAATTCTTTTTTTTTTTTCTTTTTCTTTAAAATTAAAATTTTATGTTCTTTCTTCCTTTATTTTCCTCATGAGGTTTCTAACTTCATCAATATGTAAATTCATTGATGAATTAATTGTTGAATGGAAAATGAGGAGGTGGGGCCTAATTACCAAAAGGTCACTGAACCATGACTTTACATTTAATCCTCTTCCCTCTCCACTGGTTGGTGTTGTGTGTGGACTTGACACAAGCTAGAGTCATCAGAGAAGGCTCAGCTGAAGAAATAACTCCATGAGATCTAGCTGTAAGACATTTTATCATTTAGTATCAATGCAGGAGGGACCAGCCCTTGGTGGGTGAGGTCATCTCTGGGTTGGTGGTCCTGGAGTCTAGAAGAAGGTGGGCTAAGCAAGCCAGGGGAAGCAAGCCTTTCCTCCCCAACTTGTTTAGGTGTCCAGGTGTTTCATCGCAGGAATAGAAACCCTAAGACACCCTCTGTGTCCTTCTGGCTGCCATCAGGAGCAGCTTCTCTCTAACATTCCTTTCTGATATGGTGGTTTTGCTTGCCATAGGCCTAACAGCAATGGAGCAAGCTGTTGGACAAAATCTCAGATACTATGAATCTACGTAAATCTTTTTTTTTTTGTTTTTTTGAGACAGGGTTTCTCTGTAGCTTTGCACCTTTCCTGGAACTCACTTGGCAGCCCAGGCTGGCCTGGAACTCACAGAGATTCACCTGCCTCTGCCTCCCAAGTGCTGGTATTAAAGGTGTGCGCCACCACCGCCCAACTAAATCTTTTCTGATATAACTTTTTTTCTCAAAAATTTTGTCTTGGGAATGGCAAAGTTATGGATACACCATGATTCCTCTTTATTTCTCCTTCTTTTGTTCATATGGTTATGTTTTCTAGTAGTTCCAATCCAAGTATTAAATATACACTTATCGCAATGTCTTTATAGGACTTGAATATTTATAATATTTATTATTTATTCATTTACTTGTCAACTTAGAAATTTTACACATATTTTAATGTTGTCCTGAAAGTCACTTTTCATATGAGTTCTCTTTTTAATTTTTCTATATTTCGTCTACCTCACAGACACCTGTGACAGTTTGATGACTCTTTAAGTGCATTACCCGGTCAACATTCGTAGAGAATGTTGCTAATGGCGGTCTACATAACTGTATAACATGTATTAGGCATCCAGACTTAAACTTGGTAATTTTTTCTCACTGTTCTATAGACAAATATTGAAGAATAACCTCCAAATGAGGAAACAGTTGGATTTTCATTTGTAACTTTTAATGTAAGACTAGAGGTAGCACTGAGTCCAGACCTCATCTAAACTGCTTTTGCTTTCAGACCTCATCAGTATGGGGGGATGGCCAGACAAACATCTGTATGTTTCCTTGTCAGAATTAAACTTTTAGCCCTCTTACCTTTCACTTATGGTATCCAAAGACATGTCTTAGTGAATATCCACTCACAAAGGGAAGGTTTTCTCTGTCTTATAAAATCAGTAACGTGTGTTGAATAGGCTATGGTGACATGAAAAGCCATGTGTTGAAGGTTTGTGAGGCCTGACTTGCAAGGGTCTCAATATTTCTGTCTGGAGAAGACCTGACCCATAGACCAGTTCTTATGTTCACTGCCTTCACATGTGTAGTGGATAGCCATTCTAGCTTTGATCTTGAAGTTCCAACCCCTATTGAGGCTTCGGTAACTGTCATGCCTACAAGGAGGACCCTGAAGACCTGAGATCCGGATGCGCCATCTTTCTTGGTTCCTGGACCCTGTACACTGGAAGTAGACCAAGCAGAATTCTCCAGAGAACACCACCAGACTGCACTATACCTTTCCCAGACCCTGTAACCTATCCCTTCACTTGTAAGTTACCCCACAAAAAAACCCCTCCTTTTTAACTACGTGGAGTGGCCTTAATAATTTCACCAATATACATGGCCAAAATGCACACTGTTATTAGGTTGATTTCTGTTCTCTTGGGGACCTTTTTGTATGAATGACTTGTCTACTCTGATTAGTGAATTTCTTGAGCTGAATATTTTAAGTCCTCTAACAACTGTACCACTTTACCATGCCCTGAATTTTATTTTCCATTTCAGGGAAGAAAATTGGATTGTACTTCTGGATATTATAATCTAACAACAACAGAAAACAATTCAAAAGTTATTTTTCATTTGGAATCTAGCCAAAATCAACTCCAGAAAAGTATGAAAATGTAGCACATTTCCCATGATCCATGTAGCACAACTATGTCACTCCAAAGGCATCTGTTTTTAAGAGAATGTGTTCAAAGGTAATTTTAGCTCACATGATCAAGATTTATAGATTAGTGTGCGCACAGATGTAATTTCTTTCAGAACTTGAAAAAGAAGTATGAGTATAACTTTTTAACCATACCTTTAACCATAACCATAGAAAAATTCTTCTTCAGATTAAAAGGGATATTTTATTGGTGACATGATGTTTTTTTTTTTTTTGGTTTTACATGGTTATTTTACATGGTTATTATAGGTGGCTACTGTTGGTAGTATTTCATTGGTTTACTTCTACTTATCTCTTCCTCTATAATCTAAATGTGATGGTTGTACACTATAACCCATTTGTGCCACTAGTCTCAAGTGTCATTTAACCACTTCTAAGATCCTAACTGCAGAGAAACCATTCACTCAAGTGAAAACTATGAGTGTTTATTGTTGCCTTCTCATCAAAATGAATAATGACCAGTTTAAATGTCCTATTATCATAGTATCTCACTAATCCTGTATATGACAAAGTAAAAATCATACATGAAAATAGTTTAGAATGTGCTCTAAACACAATATTCATTGGATGCTGATGTCTTTTTAGTAGTTATTAGACAGTTTATTGTAAAATGGAAACTGAAATGCAACACATAAGTAGTCTTACTTTTTTCAATTAAAGCATAAATGATAAATGTTAGGTTTTCTTTGATATTGAAAGATGACGATGAACTCAGATAATCTCATAATTGTCTCTAATTCTGAAATTTTGCTCCCAACAAACATTAAAATGCATGTGTTGTTAATTTGAGCACATGCCTACAATTCTATATACTCAGTGAAAATCACTGAGGTTTGTTTATTTTTATAGACAGTGCTACATTACTTCCACTACCCAAACTGATTTTCCCTGTTTTTGTAGAATTCTTGTGTCTTTTTCAGGGGCAATTTTAATTGTTCTTCTTGTCTTTAGAAAATTTGTCCCACGTTGCTGTGCACTATGAGCTAAAGAGAAGGGAACTGACTGAATTGTCATTTAAGAAAATACGTTGTCCAGTCAAAGAGAGAGAAGAGGGATTCTATGAGCAAGTGCATTGGGGTCATGATGTGGAAACCTGCAGAGACGACCAAACCAAACTAGTGGGAACTCATGAAAGCTGTGGAGCCTGCATGGGACTGGACTAGATCCTCTGCATGGTGAGACAGTTGAATAGCTTGATCTGCTTGGGGGCCCCCTGGTGGTAGGAGCAGAATCCATCCCTGGTGCATGAGCAGGGTTTTGGGAGCCCGCTTCCCATGCATGATGGGGCACCTCATGCAGCCTTTAGGCAGGGGGATGGGCTTGGACTTGCTTCTACTGGATGTGCCTCCCCATGGGAGGCCTTGCCTTCTTGTGGGAGGTTGGGGGTGAGTAGGAGGGAGAGGCTGGGGGGGGGGGCAGGAGGAGGGAAGAGATGGATCTTTGATTGGTGTGTAAAATGAATGAAAAATTTTTCTTAATTAAAGAAAGAGCAAAAACAAAAAAGAAAATACTTTGTGAAGGGGTGTGTGCATATCTGTGCATTCTTAATGGATACACATGTCTGTGCATATGCAATGGAGGTCAAAGGTCAATGTTAGATATCTGCCTCTACATTTTGTTTGTTTGATTGTTTATAAACATGTTCCCTCACTTAACCAAGAGCTAAACATTAAGGTAGGTTGCCTGGCAAATGAACTCCAAATGATGTCCGTTTTTCCGTCAGCAACACCATGGGAATGCAGATATCCTCTAAAATATGGGTAATGGATATACGAATCAGATACTAATTCTCCTTTTACAAGCACTACACTGGACCACCTACCAACACTCCAAAAAATATTTAAAACAAATGTGTGTGTTTGTGTGTGTGTATGTGTGTTTGTGTGTGTGTGTGTGTGTGTGTGTGTGTGTGTGTGTGTGTGCCTTTTTCTGTATGTATGAAAGTCAGAAGGGAAGCTAGAAGGAGTTGATTATCTTACTTTACTATGTGTGTCGTAGGAATGAAACTCAGGCTATTAGACATGACAGCAAGAAACATTACACAATGAGACACCTCATTGTCTCTCAAGCAAATATTTTTGGCTGGGTGGTGGTGGTGCACGCCTTTAACCCCAGCACTCGGGAGGCAGAGGCAGGCAGATCTCTATGAGTTTGAGGCCAGCCTGGACTACAGATTGAGTTTCAGGAAAGGCTCCAAAGCTACACAGAGAAACCCTATCTCAAAAAAAAAATATTTTTGAATGAAGCTTTTACACAATGAAGCTACTACATCCTATGCACTATTATATTATACAGGTTATTTAAATGGGAATACATTTGATTATAAAAAGATTAGGTCAGAATTTCCAAGCTGTCCTGTTGTTTGTCCATATTGTAATGACAGCGCTGTAATCCCTTTCATGGATTCTTTTTGCTCTTGCCTCATTTCCTCTCTCTTTGCATTTCCTGATGGTGGCATGTGGATGAAGGTACCCATGAATCAGTACATCACCCAAGACCCTTACAGAATAGCTCACTAACAGTCAGGAGTCCCTATGTTATTGTCCAACACCTTATAAAATATTGTATAAGAGTGAGTATTTGGGGATGGAGAGACAACTCAGTAGTTAAAAGAATTCTTTGCTTTTCCTGAGGACCCTGTTAAGTTTTCAGCTCCCCACAATGTAGTTCACAACTGTCAGTAATTCCAGTTCCAGGTCCCATGACTTCTGATTTCAGTGAGCACCAGGAAAGCACAAATAAAAACACTCAGGCAAAACACTCACACAAATGAAATAAAGCAGATAAATAAAAAATAAAGAGAATATAAAGTGAGATAATAGGAAAAGATAAAATAAGAAACAATTATGTCCACCAGAATTTGATAATTACTGAATAGATACTATTTCCCAAAGTAAACGGGGCCGAACAGACTGTGCTGATGAGAACACATTGAGAGTCTGGAGAAGTTACAGCAGCGGCAGCATCTCCAGAAACACAAACAGGGTATATGGAGGCTCCCAATTCAAGGTATACACATGTTAGCTGGACATTACTGTCCTTTCCTCTTTGTTCTTTTAGCTCAATAGTGCATTGAATACAATTATAGACAAACCTTTTCCTGTGTGAAATATGAAAAGTAATACATTTACTACTCCCATGTAATAAAAATCTATGTAATATATTCATCACTAATTTTATAAATAATTCTTATTGATGAAAGAGGAAATGAATCAATTTTGGTATGCAATAGTAAACCTTTCTTAGGGTTTGTTTTCTGAATCCAGTATTTAGAGTGTATTATTTTTGTACATTTGAAAATCAAAATAGTTTTTTCGTTATTAAACTTTTAATCTGCCATTAAGAAGAAATTTCTGTTTCTATCAGGCAGGAATTCAATAGTACTTCTATAGCCTGGGAACAATTTTTGATATTATCAGGAAATCAGTTCATCATTAACAAGATGCTCTCTGTACATGACAGATTCAGAAATACTCATTTTTGAAGTGATGTAAAGATACAGAAACTTTCTATTACATCTGTATATTTCATAATCTCAATGCTTCTTTTATGTACATTACCCCAACTATGTATAAATATTTAATTGTAACAACAAGCAGAGAGAATTGACATTTTTGGAAGCTCTATGACCTCTTTGAAAGACCAAACTTTCAAACAAAGCATGGTGAGGCAACAGGCATTTATTCCCAGCATCATTCATTGGAGATAAAAAGGCTCTTTTGTGAGTTCAAGTGCAGCCTAATAAGCACAGTGAGTTCCAAAAAAGCAAGAGGTACAGAGCGAAATGAAGAGGGAATAGTAATTTATGTAACAAGGGAAAAGAAAATAAACATATGTCTATAAAACACTGTATTTTGCTCATCCATAAAGAAATAGAGGCTATGGTAGTATAATGTGAAACAGGTTAGTTTCCAAATTGCATTTCTATATGAACAGAATAGTTTTGCAAATATAAAAAAAAAAAAACCTTAACTTTTCCAGGTTATGTTTACACTGCTTCCCTTTATTTACAATCACCTGTAAAAACGTTAAGAAAAGATCAGCATGTAATTGAAAAGGCTCTTCAATTGTCAACTGCTTGTCAAATTTACAAGAGCAGAATAGCATTGCTGAGTTCTAGGGTAGGATGTCTAAATGCAATTCCATTAAAGACTTCCTCAGTCATCCTTCTCTCAAGCTGGGTTCAAAAGGGCAGAGTCTCTTTTTTTAAAGGAATTTTTTTAATTATTGCATATGCCCTTTAAGTCAGAGAAAGGCAATCACCTTTTCCACTCCTCGGGTAATTGTGTTCAATGTCTACAGAGGACACTAAGCTTCACTGGCTCCAACTGATACATAGACAAGGTTTTCTGCTGTTGAATAATGTTCTTATTTTGGATGTGTCAAGGCCAAAATAGCATGCTTAATTTAAACATATAGGAAGTCAACAGTTTGTTTTCATTTTAAATGAGAGTTACCAAATTGAAGACCTTCTCTATAATAAAACTGTTAAAACAAATTGACAGTCAATATTACTAAACTTTAACTTGATTAAGCCTGCTCTTAGCAATTCCGCTCCTGCATTATGTATGACCCTTGGCTACCCAATGAAATAAAAAGACTAGAGTGTTCACTTGGGTGAAACTCAGTTTCATAGTGAATGTTAAAATATATTGATGTTATTTGAGACTATATATTTGGTTTGCATTATGTATCAATGTATTAATTGTATTAAAATGGGAATAAATATAAGTATGCTTGTATTAGTTTAAAGTGCATAAATAAATGTTGTGTTATTAGTGGCTAAAAATGAATAACTAATGATAATAATCCTTTTTAATATTGGTATATAATTTTTGTTTTCAAGAAACAGAATAATATTTTTTTCTTTTTTTGTTCCCCTTGTTTAATTTGTAGTTTTCTATTCTTTTCAAGGAAATTTCTTAATTCATAGCTGTGATTTGGCTAGTAGTCGCTATGAATCCCTGACTGCACTCAAACTTATGACAATTCTCCAGCAGCATCTGTTACTCCTAAAATTGCAGATGTGTTCCACCATGAAAAGCACAAAGAATGACTTTAAATATTCAAATAAGGAACATAATTGTTTCCTGTTTCATTTGGATAACTCTAACTTTTAAAGTGACTAGCCCATGAACCTAGTATTATAGTTTATTAGCATTGACTTATAGTAACAGAACATGAATAAGAATATAAATACTCTTAGGATGTTACAGTTAAGTCTGATGGGATAGTAACTTTCTTCATGAGAACGACTGCTATTATGCACAGTGAAATAACTAGGCAACCTTTTTAAAGCATTAAATTATTGATTATGTTTTCAATGTGTGATATTTTGTATTTTAACAAGTATAATATTCATACAAATTAATAAATTTCTCTGTATTCAGAAGAACTACATTTTACCTCGCAAAGGTCCTTTACACTGATATAGATATATTCCATCTTTAAGCAATGATTCTGTCAGATGTAAGAAATCAACTGGTAGGTTATAGATAGTGTCTTAGAGTTTCTATTGCTGCAGAAAGACACCATGATCATGACAACTCTTATACAGGAAAAACATTTAATTGAGGTGGCTAAGATTTTCAGAGGTTCAGTCCATTATTACCATGAGGGGGCACAGGGGCATGCAGGCAGACATAGTGCTGACTACATTTGATCAGAAGGCAGCAGGAAGTGGGCTGTCTCACTGGGTGTGGCTTGAATAAATGTAAGCCCTCAAAGTCCACCTCCACAGTGAAACATTTCCTCCAATAAGATTATACCTACTCCAACAAGGATATACCTCCTAATAATGCTATTCCCTTTGGTGGACATTTTTGTCCAAGCCACCACAGTCAGGATACAAATAAAATATCATCATCGTAGGTAAAATAATTCCTTCCTATACAAAGAAGACAAGAAACACAAAGCTGTATGCTCCTTACAATATGTTGAAGGTATAGTTTGTTTTATTATTATTTCATTTTTCCCACATATTATCAAACTTAGGGAATACAAAACTTGGTTTTCTAACAAAAGCAGATATGTGAGATGAATATCTGAAAGTATACTTTATTTTGCTTCAACGTATTGATTCATGGAGAGAGGCAAGTGTAATAGTTAATCTTAATGACTTTTGATATTCTTGATTTAACTGTAATTTTTGTGGACCTAAGAAATTATTCCTGAAATATCTAGTTGGTTATAAATTGATGGACATACTTTTAGACAGAAAAGTAAAAGCAAATGCTTGATATGAATATCAGCACTTCCTGTTTCTGTTAGTCTTTGTTTTCCTTAGGTTGCTTGTATTTCTCCTACTAGAGCCAGATAATGCATTGATTTATGCAAATTATGCTATGAGGAAATTGGTTTGGTTTAAAAGCATTTCCTAATTTGCTACCAAGAAGCTCAAGTAAATAAAAGCATACTGCAAATGTAAATTTGTAATATATTCTACTAGATATATGTATCTATGTTCTTTATAGGGGGCATTTTATATAGAGAGAACTTAAAAGAAAATGGGAGGAAATATTTCAAAGTGCTAACATTCAGTAGTCTAATCATTTGTTTTGTTTTTGTTTTTATAGACAAAGTCTCAGGTATTCTTCACCAGCCTTGATCTATGTAGCTGAGTCTGACCTTGACATTGGCATCCTGTTGCCTTAGCTTCTTAATTTCTGAGAGATGAGGAACTCAAAGCATGCTTGTCTACTTTTGAATATATACAAAACGTGATTGTGTATGGCCAACAAAAGTGCTTTCTTTGCCTTGAGGAATATAGTATATGAATGGTGGCAATGAGAAATCTAATTGTCTGCACAGTACTTTATTATTAGGTCATCCAGGTCATGAATGTTAAGATGTGCTCAGGCATAAATGTGGGGAAGCAGTTGGTTAGAAAGGACTGGGTGCTGGGAGGGAGATAGGGGGAGTTGGAGTCACCTAGAGAGTGGATGTGAGAGTAAAAATAACATGCCACATGCACATATGATATAACAAAAGAACAAATTTATTCAATTAAAAAGAATTAAGAATTGTTTTTATATTTTTAGAAATCTCTATTGTACTCTTGTTTCCTTCCTTGCGAGGTCCACAACACCGAGTGTAAGACTCCTTAGTGAATGCATAAGCCAAATCTGGCCAACTATTAGATGATTGTACAGCAGCAACCATGTCCATAAAGCTAGACATGTTCTCGCTCTTTGTCTTAATTTCTATTTTTAGAGCCTGCTGTGTTTATATGTACATCCCCTAAGCTTTAGATACACAAGAATAAAGGTACACAAAGAAACAAAACCAAACATAACAACAGCAGCAAAAATTACTATGTTGCTGAGTCCAGTGAGAGTGCCTTTATAATGAGCACCATTGAACACCTTTATTCCTCTTCATGTTTCAGAGATGCTTGGCCTTGTATATTTTTTATTTTGTCAGCCTTCTCATCATATTTAGAGATAAATGGATAACTCACTTAGAAAGGACCAAATTGAGTACCAGCTGTTAAGATGAAGGTCCACTTCAAGGACAAAGTTTATAGAGTGTGAGTCAGGTTTTCATTGTAGCAGCCAAATTGAGAATCATTGCTAGTGGTCCCACAGGATAGTGTTTTTCTCTCTAAAATCATTGGTCTTAATTTTTATAGACTCTGCTCACAAAAGTATATGAATGACACGTTTTTCACTTTTTTTCCAATGACATTGATACTCACAAGAAGTCAAATTAAAAGAACATGGAACAGACATTCCCAAAAACTTAGTGACTTGATATTTTTACTAGCAAATAATGATGTAGGAAATCTAAATGTAGTGTGGCATAA
>CABHPQ010163784.1:0-10233 GCA_902168405.1 Peromyscus aztecus | reverse complement strand
ATCTTAGAAATTGGACGGGCAAAGGCTTGTTAGGTCACAGTGCCTGTCACCCCACTGTAAACTGGAAACAATATTGCTCACATAGAAGATTGCATAAATTAATTCAGAAGTGGGAAATATAGAACTATTTCTCCTATAAGGTGCTTAGGCACTACAATGATTACTTAGCTTTTTTAATCTATTTGGCCGCAGAGGCTGAGGCTGAGCAAATGCTTGAGTGCTTTAGGATAAGATAATGGAACAGACAGGATCATGGTGTAAAGAGCCATGGAGAAGAGATCGACACTTACTTGGTCTTTGATAATGGTCCTTAATCCTTTCTTTCCAGACATGCAATTAAATGTAGCAGCAGGATGCTATCTCAAATAATTGCCATGGATCACAACGAATGAATACAAATTATTAACCTGTAACCTACCTTTTAAAGTACTGCTTAAATCATACTGTTCAAAAAAATCTTGATATACAATTTTCCTTAATATAAATCAAAGAAGGAATAAGCTATAGAGAAGCATATCTGATTGATAGGCAAATTCCGACATGCTGATCCGAGCTGCTTTGATCTCATGATAGCTTTCGTTTGTTCCTTTGCAAAGAGAAAATAAAAGCAAGAGTGCTAAATCATTAACAACATACTACACATCTCCCAAAATGCATAAATATCACAGATGACCAAAAACATGGATTATCTGAGGATTATTTTTATATTTTGAACTGTAAAAGAATGTGTTATTAGTCTGTCTGCTAAAATTAAAAGTGTAAAAACTTTTCTTCATTAATTTCAAATCACCTTGATTTCAGGTACCTGTTCATTTACCTGGCAGTGATAATATGCCAGAAGAACATCACTTTTGATCATTCATGTTTGACAGGCAGTTTTTAGGTTTTTTTTTTTTCTTTGCATTTCTCCAGGCTAGTGCTCTGTCTAGTGTAGTGGCCCTGCTGGGGATGTCAGTCAACAGGTACCTCTGCAAGCATGGGAGATCAAAGAAAACAAGAGATGACCTAAGTTAGCAATCAGTTCAGAGTGCATGTTATTCAGACAGGGAAGCATTCCACCCAGCTGTAAGATTGCTGGCTTCATGGGGATATAGGCGATATATGTATAGAAACTTCACTATACAATCTGATGTAATGATTTACGATTTATAGACTATGCTTTATCATGTTAGCTAAATAAAAATGCCAAGGGATTTCTGAAAATGAATCTTGGCGAGATGTAGCGATAGTCTCAATATTTGTTCACTTGTTCTGTTGAGGAAAATTAAAAAAAAGGTTTTATTTGAAAAACTACATAGTATTAAATATTGGCTACTGTTCTTTTAAATATAAATGCATAGAGACCACAAAAGCATCAGCAATTTGACTTACTAAAAACTGAATAATATGAATCTCAAAGGCATGATGTATTTGAAACAGTATAAGAGAACTGTCCAAGACACCCATGTTGCTTTTCCATTAATAGGTGTAAATACTGAAAATTTCCAATTTAGAGAACTGATTGTCCTTGCTATGATCAGGAAAATAATTCTTCAAACAGACCTTGGATTTCATCCCCACTCCTTCCATACTAAGATGTGCACCCAAAGAATTTTTGCAATTATTTACTGTTACCAGGGGACTGTGTGGAGTGTGTGGCATCTCACACAGGGCTAGATGCATATTTGTCTTTTTGTACTAGGAATTAAATTATAAAGGAAGTCCAATAGATAAGCTTGTGGGATGAAGGATAGACTCTTCATCTTCATTTTACTCTCCTTAACGTTCAAGAAGGATGTGAGGTATGATCTCATATAACTTCATGAGCTTTGAGTGCTGCTTTATTAGAAATATTCTTGTTTGTATTTGGTCAATAATTAATTTCAATAAAAAATGCTGTGTTTCCTAAATTTATCCCAAATATGGTAAAGCTAACCCTATGGTAAAAATACTTATCTGAAAGCTAGGAGTGTGACATTTTATCTGACAAGTAAGAGTGAGAAGGTGAGGAACAGAGGAGGAGGAAGCTTAATTTTCCCTGTATAAATAAGAGGAAGTATATCCATCTTCTCTACTTTTTATAGAACTTACCATGAGTTTATAATTGTGTGAGGGATGTAAACTATTTGAATTACATAAATTCTTTTGAAAAGCAAGCATGCATTTCTTTTCGGCTACGTTTTTTGAAAAAGTGGTCGAGGATTGCACTGCACAAGAACACGAGAGCCATTGAGAGTGCAGACAGAAAGGAAAATGGCACCCGTGTTTACCCCTTTCTGTGGGTGGGTAGCAGCCTACAGTTGGGGGTTACTGTTTTCAAGCTGCAGGTGATTACTGTAATAAAAATATGATGAATTTTGTTGTTCTCTCAAAAAGGTAATTAGCTAACACATATGCATGCATTTTTGAAAGTAGTGGGTATATAGGCAATAATGAACCAAATTTAGTGCTTCTAATACTGATGTTCTTAAGTCAGGTATATACACATGACTTAAGGTATATATTTATATATAAACAGATTATTTTGTATGTGTGCATATATACATATTTATATGTCTATATTTGTTCATTTGTTGGTATAAAAAAGCTAGGATTACTTTCTGCCTTTGTAGTTTCTCAGCAGGTGACCTATGTGTATCACAATGCAGTTTAATGTATATTCATTAACTATAAATATCAACTTCTTTTTCCACCTTGCATGAAAGGTTTCTGGGGTTGTGAACAGATTCTGGTTTTAATTATGTTTACAAGGCTGCTTGAAACACTATATCCGATTTTGAGATTATACTTTACATTTTGAAAGTAGTGGGTAAATACGCAACATTTAACACAATTTAGTGCTTATGATACTAATATTCTTCAGTCTTTTATCTTGCTATTCATATTTCAATCAAAGAACTTGATTTAGGAATACTGAATTTATCAATAGACAATTGATTGCCTCAAAGATTCTTGATAGGTTTTTTTTTTCTCAACTTACAGAAGAGTCTTTTAGCATAAATAAATCTAATTTGACCTGAATATTGTTTTCTTACCAAATCTGGCATTTTTTATATATGAGGTGTCACAAAAGAAGCTAAGAGGCATATATCCCCCTGAAAATTATCTGTCAAAATAATAATTGAAGAGACTGTATTCTAACCATCCTACCCTATTCTCTTCAGGGTGAAGTAGTATCTATCACAAGGAAAATGAGATTAGAAAGCTATGTAAACACATACACAAAAATTACTTTATTTTTAAGTATGAAGCATGCATTGTTTAGGAAAATAAAATAAGTACATTATTACAGTAGTGTGTGTGTGTGTGTGTGAGAGAGAGAGAGGGAGGGGAAGAAGGGAGGGAGGGAGGTAGACAGAGGGAGGGGGAGATAGAGAGGAACATGTAATGGTGGGTGGGTCTGAAGGAATATTTTCTGCAGAATTTAAAGTTCCCAGCAATTCCATGCTGAAACGGTCAGAAGAGTAAGCGGGTTCCCATGTTTTACACTGTCTGACTCACAGCTAAATCAAAAGAAGTGTATTTCCTGGTGGGCTTTCATTTCATATTTTCTATATAATTATAATACTTCTATAGACAAGCTGGAGAGAGACTAACAAATTTCTTTTCCCAATTCTGGTCAGACTCACCAGTAAAGCCATCTCCCTTCATTCATTCCTGTCCATTCCTTTTCTTCCGGTCTTTTTCTCTCATATTCCACCCTCCATGTAAAAGATTAGAATTCCCTTTGACTGCACTTCGTTCATCACTCTTACTTTCCGTTTTCATGAACACATAGTACGCTTTTTTTTTTGTCTGTATAGGTAACCATTGCCTCAGAACAAAAAAAAAAATAAGTAAAAGAAACAAATTACAAGAGAAAGCATGGAAGATCTTTATTATTGGAAAATCAAGAGTTTATTTTACAAATAGTCAGGCATTTTTTTCAGGTAATTTTTATTAACTGACAAAAACAACTGATGGTTGAGGGACTGGGGAGATACAGGTAACAAAGCTCCTGTTTTTGATTCTGTGGTGGTGGTGTCATAGTAAGAACATTGGAAGCACATTATTTCAGTGTTTTCTCCACCTTAAAATGACTTCTACTTAAATTACTGTTCATATTTTCATGGATATAATTAATCTTACCCTTAGGCTAAGTTCTTTTGGAACATTTTTTTTTCTTCTCATAGATAAAATAGTTAAACATCTCATTAATTCCCTTATTAAAATATTATGGGTGATGTGTCAAGAAGTATATACATTTGTTAATTTTAACAGATCTAATATGGCAACCGAAAATCATGACAGACCATGTTTTAAAATGAAAATTAATATAATTTAGGGAGTGTTAAATTTAATCTTAAAAACCTTGATTGCCAGGAATCAGGGAGATGAGTCCATGGGTTAAAATCTTACTGCATAAGTATAATATCCTATGTCCAGAACACAGCCCTGGGGCAATGAAAACAGGTAGATTCTGGAGAGTAATTGGCTAGGCATTTTAACAAAATAGTACCTCATCTTAAAAATATAAAGGCAATAGAGGAAGACACAGATACTGACGTCTGACCTGCATATATGCACATATGAGACAGTGGACATCTATAAACATTTGCACAGATTTCTGTGTATGTATACACACTCACCCAATCTTAAATGTTATAATCAAGAACTCTGTATAAACAAAAATAATTCTCATTTGGAGTGAACTTCTCATTTCCCAAATGCTGATATAAAACACCTTCCTAAAAATACATTCGATAGCTTGATGAATTATTTACTCATCCCTGTTTTATAGAAAAAGGGATTAAAGAATAAGATTCTTTTTCTTTGAAAACGTCTGAAAAAATAGTAAAAGTAAAAACAGTTTTTAAGTCAGGATCTTCTGACCTCATAGCCTTATCTATTAACTACTGCATATTTGTTTATCAAATGAAAATCACTGCCATATTAGTTTGTACTTAGGATGTTTATTCTATAGCAGTTTGTGGTGATATTGTGTCCCCAATATATTGTGCACCTTAATAAACTTATCTGAGGTCAGAGAACAGAACAGCCACTAGATAGAGAGGCCAGAAAATGGTTGCACACACACCTTTAATCCTAGCATTCCGAAGGCAGAGATCTGTCTGAATCTCTGTGAGTTCAAAGCCACACTGGAAACAGCCAGCCATGGTTACACATGCTTTTAATTCCAGGAAGTGTTGACAGGTAAGCAGAAAAGTGTATAAGGCGTGAGGACCAGGAACTGGAGGCTTTTTAGGCTTTCAGGCTTTTAGCAGAAGTTCGTCTGAGATCCATTCAGATAAGGACTCAGATGTTTTCAGTCTGAGGAAACAAGACCAGCTGAGGAATTCGCAAGGTGAGGTTGGCTGTGTCTTATTCTGTTTCTCTGACCTGTCAGCATTTACCCCAATACCTGGTCCCAGGTTTGTTTTTATTAATAAGACCTTTTAAGATTCATGCTACAGCAGTTGTTTACACTTTGATTTACACATGAGTTATCTTTGATCCCACCTATAGGTCAGTTCTCATCAGTTCGCTGGAGGTGTATGTGAAGAGTTGTCATTTTCATGAGATCTCCTGACAGTACCATTAAGGCTCTGGTTGGTCCACCCTCTGCCCTTTCTGTTCACTGTAACTCCCTAAGAGAATTAAGAAGCATAGGAAATGGTTTCAGCATCTACTAGGTGATAAACAAACAAAACAACAACAACAACAACAACAAAAACCCTCACAGTATACAATGCAAACTTAAGTGAAGCATTGTGGAGAGTGAAAAAAAAAAAGGCAGAATCTATCGCAAATGAGCTTTATCTGTCTTCCTGATGTAATGTGTTAGAATGATAAAATGACACAAAAATAGATTAGGATAGGTGGTCTAGATGGTGATAGCATTGAGTTACTGCTGTTTCAGTTTGAAGATAAGCATCAAAACTTACTAGCTATGAATATTATTTACAAACAATGATTTAGTTCTGTTTCTTGCCTAAAGAAAGCTAAAACAAACCTCACATTTTATATAAAAATGTGAGTAAATTAAATAACACTAATTTAGCAGTTGTATTTAGGTGCCAATAACTTTTCTCAGAGAGTTCAATGTACTAATCTATATATTCTCAAAAATAAAAATGAGAACCATCATTTGAACACTGAAATTCTCAGAAGGTAGATTTCTAAGTAAACTAAGTAAACTTTCCGCTTATTAGAATATTTTATAACCTTTTAATGGTAGTTTCTCTAAAATATTTTGTCCTGATTAGAATCTCAGTGGTTGGATTTTCTTTTCCTTTTGACCACTATCTAAGTTTACACCTACCCCTGCAATCTAATACTTTTAAAAGTCTTGTGCATTTTTAAAATAATATTTGAAGAAGGACAATAATCTATCCATTTCCTAATTAATTCAAAAAATTTAAATATTTTGACTTATGTTCACTTCTCTTAGTAGAATATGTTTGTGTGTTTAATACACAGAATGTGTGTGTGTGTGTGTGTGTGTGTGTGTGTGTGTGTGTGTGTAGCCTTGTTTTAATAATCAGGCATATTTTTTTTAAGAAAGTGGACCAGTTGCTTTGCTAAAGGACACCAGGAAACTTCATGATGAGCAAAATATACTATCCAGTATTTGGGAGCTGGGATACTTTATTGCACAAGTTAACATCATAACTTATTAATTTTCATTGATGTTGGCAAGAGAGAAGAAATTCTTAGTTTACAGCAAAGGACTTTTGCAGAGCAGCAGGCAGTAGAAAATATTCTATTTGTAAGGACTCCCACAAGTCTGTAAAATGTTCATGCAATATGCAGTTGGTCCCAAGTGGACTTCACGCATAAGGTGACTTTGCATTAGAAGGATATGTAGTTTTACAGAAAAACTTCTCTTTTGATATGACTCCTTAGAAGACAGCCCCACATTTCCACAAAGGGTAGCCTTATCTTCAGTACTCTATACAAATCAGTGTGCTTTTTGATGTGAGGGGGAGAGACAGACCAGGTCACTGACCTTACTGCACACCTCCTGAAGAATTCATTCAGAGCAAAAATGATCGACTTTGATGGACAGTCTTGAGATGCTCATGAAGACATGATCAAATGTAGACTTCATGGAATTTACCCTAGATAGGTTTAATTTTCAGAAACATGAAGTGACATGAAATTGCTCCCTATCAATCATCACATACGTTGATCTTCCAATACTCTTGCCTCATACTGTTATTTATTTATTTACATTAACTTATTTTTGTTTATCTAGAAATGGATGGTAAGAAACTATTATTAAAGATGTAACACATTGGGCCCATAATTCTGGAAAAAGCAAAATGGTACTTACCTTGAGTTCTTTCCTGGAAAAAAAATAAATATTGAGGACTGGAGATGGCTCAGTAGGTAAAACCACTTGACACCAAGCCTGAAAACCTGAGTTCATTCCATGGCGTGTACATGGTGGAGGGATGAAACAATTCTACCACATTTTCCTTTGACTGCCACACATAAACCATGGTGTGCACATGCTCAAGCAAACATGCACATACACACACATTTAATTAATTCATCTTGAAAATTTAATAAAGAATGAATGACGGAGTATCTATCACAGACAAAGATCTATATGTTTTTTGTTCTTCCTTTGAATTCTACATTTATTTTTGTCTTTGTGTCACGTTAATTAACGTGTTCTCTTTTACTGGATCTAAGAAGGTGTACATGATATGCCTGGCTAAAGAAAGTAATGTTAAGTATATTTTTAACTATAATTGATCTGATAAGATACTTGTTTCTGATACAATTCATGGTTTTTCCCTCCTATCTTTTTTTCTGTGAAACAAAAGTTAGTGACTTGATTCAAAGTTATTTACATGAGGGATCAATTAGTGGAGTGAAATAGATCCATGTGTACATGATAATGGAGAAAATGTTGCATTTTTAAGGAGAGAATACAGAACATTTCTCAAGTATGTGTTTAATTTTTCTCAGAGCATTTAAGGACAATGTAAGATAAGACTTGAAGAAATACAGCAGATTGTGAAAGGCACTTAGCAATAGATATTTTCCTAAATTATTAAAATTCAGATAGTTTTCTCTTAAATGGCAGAGAAACACTTAAGAAATGTTCAAGATCCTTAGCCATCAGGGTGATGCAAATCAAGACTACCTTAAGAGTTCATCTTGGGGCTGGAGAGATGGCTCAGAGGTTAAGAGCACTGACTGCTCTTCAAGAGGTCCTGAGTTCAATTCCCAGCACCCACATGGTGGCTCACAACCATCTGTAATGAGATCTGGCAACCTCTTCTGTGTACATAATAAATAAATAAATAAATATTTAAAAAAAAAAAGAGTTCATCTTATAGCCATGCGGGCAAGGATGTGGAGTAAAGGGAACACTTCTACATTGCTGGTGGGAGTGCAAACTTCTACACCCACTATGGAAATCAGTGAGGTGGTCCCTCAGGAAGATGGGAAAGGAACTGATCTACCTCAAGATCAATCTAAAAACTCTTGGTAATATACCTAAGAATTGTTTCATTAAACTCTAGAGACACTTGCTCAAATATATTCATTGCTGCTTTACTCATAATACCAAGAAATTAAAAACAACTTAGATGTACCTCTACAGAAGAATGGATGAAGAAAATGTGATGCATTTACACAATGGTGAATTACTCAACCAAAGAAAAAAATAGGAAAAAAAAACATGAAATTTGGAGGTAAAAGAATAGAACTAAGGAAAAAAAAGAATTCCTATGGTGATATTTTATTTGTGCTGAAATGTGATTTTATTTGTATGTTAATAAATAAAGTTTCCCGGGGGTCAGAGCTAATAGCATGCCATAGCAGAAGCTGGGTTGTGATGGTGCACAACCTGATCACATGACAGGCAGATCTCCGTGTGTTCAAGGGTACAGCCAGAATGGAGACACACACCTTTAATACCAACCATAGAGACCTAGATAGACAGTGACAAGGAGTTCATATGGTTGGGTTTACAACCAATAAGAAGGCAGAAAAGAAAGTCAATAAAAAGACAGACACACAGGAAGTAGGTCTCTTGGCTGAGGGGAAGGACAGTAGTGGCAGTGAAGGGTAAGAAGAAGGGTTTTTAGTATCAGCTCTTACTACTGCTCTGACCTCTTGGGCTTTTAACTCTTCATTTGGCTTTGTGTTTCTTATTTAATAAGACCACTACATCTACAAATTCCGAGTGAGGTATTCCAGACCCAGAGAGACAAAATGATGTGCATTCTTATATATGGATATTAGGTGTTAAGTCAATGATAACCATCCTATAATCCATAGAACCACAAAACTTATTTACAGAGTAAGAGACTAGGAGAGACAGATAGATCTCCACAGAAAAGGGAAATAGATAATTATAGATGACTAGTTAGTAGGGGCTGGAATCATAGGATCAAGTGGGTAGAAGGAGGGAAGTTGGGTGCGATGGAGGGAATATGGAGAGGCACAGCTAAAATTAAGTGCCATTTGAGGTATCATATATAAATCTAATATAGTACAAATGTCATAAACTACATAGAGCCTTTAATTTAAATGGAACAAGCAGATAATGAAGGAGACTGAGGCCCATCTGGACATCTCTTGTCATGAAATGATGCTTCCAGTTCTTGTAATTGGTTATATCTAGCTGAACTGTTGGCCAAACCCATACAGGCTGTTGTCAAAACTTAAGGTTGCTCACCACAAATTGACTGCAAGACTCTATTGCTGAAGACAACACCCACGCAACTCATTGGACATGGAGAAATCTACCTGATTCCTACATAGATTTTTCACTCTTCCATTCTAGCATCTTAGGTACAGGAAGGTACAATGCATGCTACCAAAAAAGAAATGTAAACACCAAACTAGTCACAAACCCTTGAATCTATAATGGTGTTTTGCATGAAAGGATATGCTAAAGCAATGGTGGCACAATTTTGTGGAGTAATCAACCAATATCTGATTTGACTTAAGACCTACTTCAGGAAATATCCCCCATACATAACACTCCAGAGATGACTACAAACCTGAGTCTAGATAGCCCAGAGACCAATGGTAAAAATAAAATAAAATAAAATAAAATAAAATAAAATAATACTACTGTTGTAAAAAAAGAAGAGAAAAAAATTGTTGCAATAAAATGACTCATAATGATAGGTTGTTATACTTATAGATCGGTATCATGCTCAGCCATAATCAGAAAAGCTTCCTCCCATAGCAGATGGGGACAAATACAGAGACCCACAGTCACATACTAACATATTATGCAGAAAG
>CABHPQ010163783.1:10452-29386 GCA_902168405.1 Peromyscus aztecus | reverse complement strand
TTAAACGGCATGCCACGCTTGCTGGGGACCGTGGAGGACCGGGAGGTGGACGCCGGGCGCGGCCTGGGCCGTTGGGGGGAACGAGGCGGGAAATGTGGCCCGGGCGCGTTGTAGCGGAGCGGCCGGGGGTTGGTGGGGGGGGAGGGTCAGCCCTCGCCTCTGGATGGCTTTATTGTGTAAGTGATCTGGTAGTGGCTCGCCGGAGAATCTCTCCCTGGCCTTCTGCAGTTGGGGGTCACACCCTGATCCCATAAAATCGAAGTGGAATTGGGTCGGAGGGAAGTTGGAGCTGTGGAGTCCTTGGCATTGGCGGGGCTTTGTGGGCCTGTGGTGGGCGGATGCGGCCCAGGGACCCGAGAGGCCCCCACTCAGGCCTGCCTAGGAACTGGGGCCTTAGGGAGGAGGTGGCCACTCGGCGGGTCTGACCCGAGCTGGTGAGGTTTGGGTAACGGGGTCTCTGCCTACGACCGTTATCTCTTGTTTCTCGGGGCCTCTGCAGCTCTCCTCAAGATCACTGCGGTGGATGGAAGGGGGTGGGGTGGGTTGGGGTGGGGTAGGGAAAAGCAGGCGGGGTAGATCCAGACTGCGGATGGAACAAAGACTGCCGTTTTTGCTGAATAAAATAATACTAAATATAATACTTGGGCTATGCTGAGATTTTGTTTTTGTTTTTTTAAACATTGGAACTAAGGATGCTTTGGATGAGGTTTAATTATTCCTGTTAGTATCTGACTCTGGAAAACTTTATAATCTAATTCATTGTTTCATCCCCTTCATCAGTCTGCCTCTGTTAACTATTCTTGTAGCTCCATGCTTTTGATGTGTGAGTATGCCCTGTCTGTCTCCGGTTCTGAAAAAGTGGCCATTTTATGTATCTCCTTACTTGTGCATCTTAAATTCCGTTCTTCCCATCCTTATCTGCAGAAAGCATATGGTGCAAATTGTGTGATATACCACAAGCTTTTGCAGCAAAAGGATGTGACCCGTGAGTGCTTGGCCGTGTATCTGGGCTCCTTAGGGAAATCATTACAATGAAGAGACTGGATAGAGAGTGAGATGGAGGAAAATTTGAAGGGCACCGTTGTAGGGTGAATGACCATATGCTTCAGCCTTTGATGTACATTGTTACCACATAGGAGGAATTAAAACCCCTGGTTTAAGATCCAAGTTTTGGGAGTATTTTATTAATTGGTGCAGGGCTTCATAGCAGTCTTGCCTTTTGTGTCTGTGGTTGTTTGGTTAAGTAGAATTTTGATAAATTAAGAGATGTGTGCAGCGGTTTAATGCCAGGGACCTCAGTAGTAGATAGCGTTACACAGATTGGGGCAGTTCTCATTTGCTTCATCTGTTGCAGAAGCATCTTCTAGGATGGCTAACTGGCATTATTTTATCTGTTCTTCTGTATTCAGGCTGATCATAAAATTGAATTGTTTTCCTCTGCCCACAACTACCTTGGGTGTTGGGAGGCAGCTGAGAATTTTGCTGGGTGGCATTTCATTGGAAGTCAGAAATGAGCTGGGTAGATGCCCCAGGGGTGGCTGTCTACAACCAATGCAAGGAATGGGAACTTTGCCTCTGTAGGAGGCAACTTCATATATACACTGATAAATGATTTAATTATAATTAGACACATATAGTTACTTCAGATGACAGATACACCTCCAAATTCTCTCCATGCCTGTCTACTACAGAGGTTCCTTTTTAGTCTCCTTTTTCTTAAATGTAAGGTATTTTCCTTCAAAATATGAAGTCTGTGCCAGGTTGTGCTGATGTATTCATTGACAGAACCTATAATCTTTACCCCATTATTGGTAGACAGGATTTTTTAATTTGATAACAAGTAATATGGATGCTACATATCCTTCAAAGTTTCTTCCCTGTTCACTCACTTTGATCATTGTAGCCTGGTCTCAGGGCTTAAGACTTCCTCTGCTACTTGTGACCTCTGCTATGTGACCTTGGGCCTGTTACTTGTCTATTCTCGGAATTCTTTGGATTCTTCATTTGTGAAATGGAGTTATTAATGGAAGCTACCTTGTACCCCTCTTGTGAGGATTAAGGCCTTCATATGTGTAACTCTTTAGAATAGTGCCTGCATGTAATTAGGGATGCATAACAAGATTGTTTTAAAAATTGTGGTATTAGCCTTTTCAGCAAGGCAAAATATTTGCAAGTGGTACATGTTAAATGCCAGTTTTAAATCAGATCTAATACCAAATGTGCAACGGAGTGAAAAAATACAGTATACTTGGCAAGCACAAGTGAAGAGTTCAACTCACTGAAACATCTTTGCTGGCCCCACAGACTATGAACTAAACAGCCCCAGGAGCACCTCCTACCTGCCTCGGAAGCCTCCTGGTGCCGCGCTAGCTAGGTCGAGGAGACTGCCAGCAGAGCAGCGAGGAGGCGAAGGAGAAGGAAGGATTAAATTGCTAGACTGACCTGAAAAGAAAGTGTGAAAGAGTAGCATTTGGGTCAGGAGGGAAGGGTTTTGGTTGGGGGAAGTTGAAGTGAAATTTAAAGATAGGGACCATTTATGTAAAGTAGATCAGGATTCTCTGTCATGTACCAGGGATCAGGCTAACTGACCAGTGCCACACAGCAAGGGACAGGTAACCATCCCCCTGGGGTTTAGTTGTAGAAAAATCTGAAAGTGTTAAAAATAAAAATAATTTGTAATCTAGTGCTCAACTGAAGACCCAAAGAATTGACTTCATTTAAAAATAAATGAAGTTGGGCATGGTGGTACACACCTGTGATCCCAGAAGTGGAAAGAGAAACTTTAGGAGTTCAAAACCAGCCTCATCTACACATGAACTTCTAAGACATCTGCCTGGGGCTCAAAAGACGAAAAGTGTGTGTGTTATCTTTCCCCAGAAAACTAGAAGCATGTGGTGACTGCAATTTCATAATCCACTAGTTTTTTTTTACATTAAATTAACATTTCTGCATCTTAAACATGTACCAATAAAATTTAAATGTCTCCATTTGATAAAGCAACAAAAAATTTCACAATTTACATTTTCTAGACCTGCTATAGAAATGACTTGCTAAGTTATTCTAATTTATAGCTGCCTATCAAATTTAAGATTGTTTCTACACCCAGGGAAAATTAATGTATGTAGACTTACAGACCGCGGGAGGCATTCCAAAGTGCGTGTATGCAGTCTAACCAACTAAGAATAAGATAAACTCATCTTGTTACAATTGAATTTTTTCCACTTTTAATAGTCTGCACTTCCAAAATGTGGAGTGTGTGGCCTATTATTTCCCTCAAATTCTCCTGAGGTGATCTGCACACTTTTTACCACTGTGCAGTCAAAACTGAAAAGATATGTTAATAACCCGCTAAGCACAGTCCTCACCATACTTCTGATTGTACGTGTGCCCACAAATATTTTCTGTATTGCCCTCTCTCTTGTGTTTGCCTAAGAAGCAAATGTAGCTTTAAGTTATAAAATAGGATAGCAACCGTATTTGTGGTCGAGAGAGAGAACTGTGGGGGAGTGGTTGTCAGAAGTGGTCCAGGACCCGTAGCATCTTCATCAGCTGATAGAGGTACAGAGTTTGGGCTGGAGAGATGGCTTACCAGTTAAGAGCACTTGTTTTTTGCAGAGGACTGGGGTTCGATTCCTAGCACCCACATGGTAGCTCACAACCATCTATAACTCTAGTTTCAGGGGATCTGACACCCTCTTCTGGCCTCCATGGGTGCTAAGCTTGCATGTGGTACACATACATGCAGGCAAAATACTCATATATATATAAAATACTTTTTTTTTTTTAAGAGGTGGGGGAGCCAGGTGTAGTGACACCATGCTTTTAATCCCAGCACTCAGGAGGCAGAGGTGGGTGGATCTCTGTGAGTTTAGGCCAGCCTGAGACCCTGTCTCAAAAACAACAACAAAAACAAGAAAAGATTAAAGGAAAGGTGGGGGAGGGATATAGAGATTAAGCTTCACCCCAGACTTAGTGAATAAGGAGCTCTGGGGATGGGGTCCGCAGTCTGTACGTTAATAAGCCTTCCTTGCGCTGCCAATGCACGCCGCAGTGTGAGACCGCTATTCCAGAGCATAGGCTTTTACAATGCATTACGTGTACCAGCTATTTTCTGAAGGATCCTGACTGTCTGACTGGAACAGACTCTTCTTAGGGCTTAGGGAGCTGTGCCTGCTGTCAGCAGTTAACCTTTCAGCCCTTTGAGAATTTGAAGAAAGCTATGGGTGGTCTCCTTAGAATAATGCACAGATGCACACATGAAGTGTACTGCATGGCTTATACCATTTCAGGGAGTTCATAGAGCTTGAGGGTTATTTATAGACCCAAGGTAAATGACCTATTTACAACTTTGGATGACTTTATGATTTTTTTTCCATACAACCTACAAAGGATGGCTTATATTGATCCTCTCGCCTACCAAGAGTCCCCAGTATTTCTGGTGTGCTTGGGGTAAGGGGAGAGGCTGAAGAAATTTGATAGAGTAAAAGTCAGTACTTGGTTTCTTGGGTTGATTTGGATGAAGTTTTAGAAACTTCCTGTGAATTTTGGAATAACTTGGACATTGGAATAGTAGCAAGAAATGTTTGATATGGTATTAGATTCTAGGAAGATGCTGTCAGGAAGAACGACAAGTGACATCAGAAAGGTGCATGATGTCCTTTGGTCCAGAAGGCTGATTGCCCAAGTGTAGGAGAGGTGCCTCTCTATCATGCCTAGAGATTTGCTTAGCTTCTTATGTACCAATAGTCAGTGAGCACTAAATAAACCAATTCTATTTTGAGCGCTGACTGTTGTAACAGTCACAGAACAGACCTTTTCTCAATATGGCTTAAGTTACTAATGATTCTTTTCTTCTGTACTGGTTAGGTCATTTCTGTAATATTAGGTTTGCTTTGGGGCCACACACTGTTAATGGAAGACAAGGTGTTGTGTTATAAAACTTCTTCTCGGGAGATGCAACACACACCTCTATTCACCCCAGACAGGGAGCCCATGACAGACCAAAGTACAGATACCACCCAAGTTCAACTTGGTGAACTAATGAGTTTTATTGGGGTTACTTACAGGACTGGGTGAGAGGTTACAGGAGCAGAAATGACTCAAAGACAGCTGCATTCCCAAAACCCACCCCAGCACAGGTGACGGCTCACAAAGCTGGGAACCTGGAGCGCACTGCACAGCCTGCAGGCAGCTCAACGGGTTGGAGAGTTCTTTCCAGGTGCCTTAGTTGGTCTAACCCTCTTCCAGGCAGCTTGGCTGGTTTTCTGCTGCTTCCAGGCAGCTGGTCTGGCCTCAGAGCCTTCTTAGCCCCTCAGCTTGTGGGAGGGTCTTCTTTATAGCTTACCTCTGCTGCATCTGGGGGGGGGGGGGACGGGGTGACGACGAGACACACACACACACACACACACACACACACACAGATGGGATGACTCTTGACTTTTATTGGTTTCTCTGGCAGGGAGGGGCCTAGTGAATCTGGTCAGTTTCAGGGATTTCCTAAAGCTATTTTGAGTTATTTACCTTCCTGCTTAAGGAGCTTCCTGCAGGATGGAATGTTTTAATCCCAGAGGAAACTGTTAGTCAACACATGGGCACTCTGGTGAGAGGTGAGGATAGCAGAAGGTGGAGATGCAGGAGCGGCAGCAGTTGTGGGTACAGATGGAGACCTGAATAGGTGCCACCACATACTTGAAAGGCTTGGTGGAAGCCAAGGTGTAATTGTCTTCTGTGGTTCCCATGTGACAGATTAAAGGGCCATAGGGAAGCTATAGGGGGATCGCCTTGAGTCTTATCTGAGGGTGAACTGGAAGGCATAATTTAGTTCTTCATTCATTCATATAGTCTCACTGCGTGTGTCTGTCTCTCTCTTCCCCACTTCTGTACTCTGGGGATGGAACCCAGGGCCATGTGCATGCCAGTCAAATGTTCCACCACTGAGCCGCACCCTGGACCTGCTTCCTTACTCTCTGGCAATCGTATGTGTTTTTGTAGCTCTGGCCTGTGTCACAATAATTCCAGTACCACTCCGGGGCCTTTTGTTATTTATCTTTGTTTTACTTTTCCTCTTTCGCCTTCCCCTTCATAACTCTGCTTCATTTGTGGTTGAGGGTGAAGGAGGCGATCGAGAGGGAAAACGGTCACTCCGAAGCTTGGTTGTTTGCGTCTGCATTTGGTAACTGAGGGCAGATCTTGAATGGTCATCAGACAACCAGAGTCATGATTAGTGGTTACCCCTGAAGTTTACCTTGGAAGATGGAGTAGTGTGGCTGTGGGGATGTCCTGGATGCTCGGCTCTTTAACTGTGTGTTTTATGTTTATTGAGGCTTTTGCTTTATGTTTCTTAGAAAGTCAAACTTGTAAACTATTTTATATTTCATACGCATCTAATTTTGCCCTTCTCTTCCAGAGGCAATTACTTTTGGATCCTTCTGTTTACAATGGCCCAGAGAACTGGACTGGAGGATCCGGAGAGGTATCTCTTTGTGGACAGGGCTGTCATCTACAACCCTGCCACTCAAGCTGATTGGACCGCTAAAAAGCTGGTGTGGATCCCATCAGAACGCCATGGTTTTGAGGCAGCTAGCATCAAAGAAGAACGGGGCGATGAAGTCATGGTGGAGCTGGCAGAGAATGGCAAGAAAGCGATGGTCAACAAAGATGACATCCAGAAGATGAACCCACCCAAGTTCTCCAAGGTGGAGGACATGGCGGAGTTGACGTGCTTGAATGAGGCTTCTGTTTTACATAATCTGAAGGACCGCTACTATTCAGGACTTATCTACGTGAGTATTTCTTGTCAATAACCCGGGGAGGGTTACCTGGGAAGTTATGTAATTTACATTCTACACATTGCTTGAATAGAGAGTCCCACACCCCTTTGACATTGTATTTCTGTTAAAGGTGGGAAGATTTTTTTGCTTGAACAGTTCCTGATTTCCTTCAGATTGTAACAATGCTAGGTTTAAGTGATTCCGTCAGTGATTAGACATGATGAAATGGTGTTTGAAGACCTTTAAAGGGTGCTCTGGAGGAAGACATGTGAGGGAGCATGTGGCCAAAAGGCTAGGGAATTTCATAATTGAGAGTTCATTTCCAGGAGGACCCAGAGGGCTCAGAGGCTTGGGTGGAGAGCAAGAACAGCTTCACTTGGATGAAGGGAAGCAGGAAGGTGACTGCTGAGGCTTCTAAGAGGAAGCGGTTGGGGATGAGCTGGAGGCCGTGCTTGTCCTGTGGTGGCATTTATGTTGCAGTTACTGATCGTGTCTTTGTATAGAAGTTGCTGAAAATAATTCAGGGTAGGCCGAGGAAGAATGCTAAATACTGGGAAGAATCTAGAATGGGTTGGATGTCATGGTTCTTGCCTGTTATTCCAGCACCTGGGGGTGGGGTGGGGCAGGAGGATTTCCATGAGTTAGAGGCCAGCCTTGGCTAAAGAGTAAGACCTGTTTCGGAAAGTAGCAAGGGCTAGAGAGATGATTCAAGGGTGAAGAGCACTGGCTGCTCTTCCTGAGGACCCAGGTTTGATTCTCAGCAGCCACATGGCGGCTCACAACCAGCTGTATGTGACTTCAGTTTCAGGGGATCTGATGCCCTCTTATGGTCTCCCTGGGTGCCAGATATACAATTGGTGCACAGTCATACATGGAGGCAAAACACCTGTACACATACAATAAAAAAATTGAAAAAATAGTAACCAAACAAATCTAAAACGACAAAGTAGATTTGAGGAAATGACAGGCAGGTGACTGACCAAAAGTGGAATGGTGGCGGGGATGAGACTAGGACCAATTTAGAAGGAAGAGACACAGAAAAGTTGACAGAATTGGCCTGAAATGGGGAAAAGGTGGTTGAATTTTATACCAAAAATATGCTACTTGAAGCTCACAAGTAATTCAAAACTCAGTCAGTTAGAACCAGTGTTCCCAAGGAACCAGTGCATTTAAGTAATATTACCAAGCACATACTGTCGTCTGGGTGCAACTCAGTGCCCTGTATTTGTGAGGTGTCCCTCTAAGGAAGTGGACAGGGTTATAAAGTAGGCTAGAAGCAGAATGGGTACCCCGTGGGTCGGTGCAGGGCTCTTTGGCAAGGCAGCATTTGGAGTGGAGTCTAGCTGCTAAAGGGACCCAGCAGAGGAGAGGCTGAAAAATGAGCAGTTTTTGAACCCCCCCATCTCCTCTTCCTTTTCTTCTGTGAGGTAGGATATAGAAAGAGCGGAAGAGGCAGCCTGCAGGGCTGGGAGTGCAGACAGCCTTGGAGAAGAGGAGGGGCAAGGAAAAGAGAACAACCCAGGAACAGTGGTGGGAATCCAGCAGAGATGGAGGAACAGTGGCTTTTCCTGGCTGTGGGATTTAGCTGTAGGCCTGTGAGGACTGGGCAACTCATATATGTATTACTAACCCAGTGAGAGTGCAGCTTGGTGACCATCTTAGAGTCAGGCTGAGGAGGAATTAAGGTCTGGGTAGAAGGGCCAGAGATTGTCTTACTGTTCTATTGCTGTGAGAACTCTTATAAAAGAAAGCAGTCAGTTGGGAGCTTGCTTACAGTTTTAGAGAGTTGGTCCATGATCATGGTGGGAAGCAGAGGCATGACGCTGGAGCAGTAGCTGAGAGCTTTGCATCCTAATCCACAGGCAGCAGGCAGAGAGAGAGAGAGAGAGAGAGAGAGAGAGAGAGAGAGAGAGGAGACCAGGACAGACCGTACAGGTGTGGGCTTTTGAAACCTCCAACAAGGCCACACCTTCTAACCCTTCCCAAACTGTTCCACTCCTTGGTGACTAAACATTCAAATATATGACCATATGGGGCCATTATCATTCAAACCACAATGATCAAGGACTATGGTTTTAATACCACTAAAGGACAGAGTTCATGAGACTGAAGGAGTCTTAGGATGTTGCCGTCAGATGCTTTGTGGTCTCTGGAGATTTGAGAGCACATCAGTTTTGGATTGAAGCCTGTTGCAGTGACTTAGGCAGAACTGGAAAGGTAGAAAACACAACCAAGAAGTACTGGAGGACCTGGGAAGATAGCTTCTAACATAAAAGTACTGCTCACGTAAGCATGAGGACCCAAGTTTGATTCCAGAACCCACAGAAAAGCTCAGGACAGTGGCACAAGCTCCTAGTCCCAGCTCTGGGGAGGTGGAGACAGGATCTCTAGGGCTTGCTGGCTACCCTTCCAAGCCTAATTGGTGAGCCGTAAGTCTCAGTGAAAGATCCTGTCTCAAAAATAAGTACAGCTGGGTGGTGGTGGCGGCGGCGGTGGCGGCGGCACACGCCTTTAATCCCAGCACTGTGGGGGTCAGGTGGGGGACCAGAGACAGGAGGCTATCTGTGAGTTTGAGGCTAGCCTGGTCTACAAAGTGAGTTCCAGGACAGTCAGCTACACAGAGAAACGCTGTCTTGAAAAACAAAAACAATAACAACAAAAATAAGTACTACTGTCCTGAGGAGCAGCACCTGAGGCTGACCTATAACCTGTGCATGCATGTGTGTGTGCACGCGCACTCACACACGCACATGCACACATAAACACACACACAAGCACACATGCACATGTGTGCACACAATAAAGGGCATCAGTGTGGAAAGGAGCCAGGCTGCGTCTGTAGGAGGCTTTACCTTAATTCCATCAGTGGATACTGTAGACAGCTGCAAGGAGGAGATGGGAAGATATTGCCTAGGTACAAGGGAAAGAATAAGAGAAAAAATGAGCTGAGGGGGCGACTTCAGTGGATAAATTGCTTGATGTGTCCTCAGCACTCACATGAAAAGCTGGTAATAGTCCATGCCTGGCTCAGCATTCCAAGGCAGAGCCAGGGGGATGGGGAGGGGGTGGCTTGCCAGCCAGCCAGTCTAGCCAATCAGTGAGCAGGTTCCATGAGAGACCCTGCCTCAAAAAATGGAGCACGTTGTGTTGTGCGTACATATGTGCAGGCAAAACGTTCATACATATAAATAAATAAATCTAGAAAATAAAATGAAAATTGAGAACAATAGAGGCAGATACCTGATGTCAACCTCTGTTCTTCACACATGCACACAGGCGCATATACATGCATGAAAATTTGTAAACATTCCTCATGATAATTCTGAGTCTTTGCAGCTGTTTTGTGTGTATATTTTTTTCCCTTCAACCTAATTTGGGGATATTCTAAGTGAATTTCTGAGTTTCTTTTCAAGTCATGGCTTCTAGGTCTGTACAAAAGGACAATTTGAGTTTTTTTCTCAAAGTATTAAGTTCACAGCAGGGGTTAGGGAGGATGGAGGATGTTTTTGGAGCAGTTGGCAGTGGGGTTGGAAGAGCTGCTGCCCCTGACTTCCTCTGCTTGTTCGGAACTAACTGGGTAGTTGAAACTGTCTGCTGAGGTGCCACAGTAGAGACAGATAGTCTGCGCTTTGGCCATGTTGTGTGGTTAAGATAAAACAACTTCCTTTGGACGGGCTTGGCTGTGGGTAGTTTTTTCTTTTCTTTGGACTTATTCTCCCTGATAGCCCAATTCTCAGATCACTAATTTCCATCTTCCCTCCTACAAAATCCACTTAAAACTGTAAAGATCTCTTCAGTACTGCTTCAGCTCACCTCACAGATTTGAGACGTCATGTTTTGTTACTCAGTTTTAGTGTTTTCTCATTTCTGTTGACTTCTGCAGTCTTTGGAACATTAAAGGTGAGGTTTTAACATTTACAAAGTTTTTTTTTCTCCCTTTTGTTTTGTTTGTTATGTTTCTGGTAATTTTGAGGCGGGATCTCCTTATGTAGCCCTTTGCTGGTCTGGAGCTTGTTATATAGATCAAGGTGGTCTCACATTTGCAGCTATTCTCCTGCCTCTGCTTCCTCAGTGCTTGGACTACAGGTTGGGTTTTGGTTGTTGTTGTTGCTTTGTTTTTCCTGTTATTTATTTGTGTGAGTGTTATATGTACATGTTCGTGTGTGCACATGCATGTGTGTGACTGAAGGTGTCTTTCTCAATCACTGTTTACCTTATTTTAAAAAACATTTGTTTTTATTTTATATGTGCGAGAGTTTTGTTTGCATGTGTGTGCATGTGCTGCGTGTATGCCTGCCTACCTGCCTGTGGAGGCCAGAAGAGATTTGGAGTTGCAGGTATCTGTGAGCAGCTGTGTGGGTGCTGGGAACCGATCCTGGTCCTCTGTAACCACTGAGCCATCTTTCCAGCCCCCATTTACCTTATTTTTTGAGACAGGGTCTCTCACTAAACCTGGAGCTCTTCAATTTGGCCAGACTGGCTGGTCAGTGACCTCCAGGGATCTATCTACCTGTCTCCAGCGCTGGGATTGGCGATGCATCCTACTGTACCTAACTTTATGAGTGTATTGGGGGCAGGGTTATACTTTGAAGGCAAGCACTTACTGACCTGTCTTCTCAGCCCCAGTTTCTTGGCTTTTGAAGGCATGGTTTTTTGTTGACCAGGATAGCCTCAAACTCATTTTGTAACAAAAGCAAGTCTAGACCTCCAGCTCCCAGGTCCTGGGATTACAGGCATGTGCTACCATGCATAGTTTCCAGTGTGAGTCTTAGTTATCTTTTTATTAGTTTTAAAAGTAATCATAAAACAAAGATAGTGTTCATATATCAATCTATATTTCTGTAATTTGTCTACTTATTTATTTATTTGTTTGTTTAGAGACAGGGTCTCACCATGTAGCTCTGTCTGTCCTGGAACTCACTATGTAGACCAGGCTGGCGTCAAACTCAGAGAGTTCCCTGCCTCTGCCTCCTGAGTGCTGGGGTTAAAGGCGTACACCACCATGACTGGCTAGATCCTTATTTTTATTGAAGACCTCAGTTCAGCATCCAAAACCCTCGTAAAGAAGCCAGGTGTGTTGGGGCTGGAGAGATGGCTCAGGGGTTAAAAGCACTGACTGCTCTTCCAGAGGTCCTGAGTTCAATTCCCAGCAACCACATGGTGGCTCATAACTGTCTATAATGAGATCTGATGCCCTCTTCTGGCATTCAGGCATACATGCAGGCAGAACACTGTATACATAATAAATAAAATCTAAAGAAGAAGGAGGAGGAGGAGGAGGAGGAGGAGAAGAAGAAGCCGCTGCCAGGCGTGATGGCACATATGGATCCCTGGGGCTTGCTGACCAGCCAGCCTGAGTTCCAGGCCAGTGAGAGACCTGACCTCAAATAAATAAATAAATGAAAGAATGAATGAATGAATGAATGAAGGCCAGTGAGAGACCCAATCTCAAAAAATTAATTGAATGAATGAATGAATGAATGAATGAACAAACCATGTAGATAGTGGCTGAGGAGCAAGGCTGGAGCTTGTCCTCTGGCCTCCCTAGGCCTGTGCACCCGCAGACACAAAACTTCTGAAGTCTAATATTCGGCTAAGTTTGCCAGTGAGGAGAGAAATGTGTTTTATTATCTCTGATGCTGCGCACCTGTAACACTATAGGGTAGTTTTCCTGGTTTTATGTTCTCATGTAAATGAGTCTCATGCAGTGCCTGTGGTTTTTGATTGCTTGGCGCTACATTTTAAAGATGGAGCCACACTGTTCTGTGTGGATGTAGTTCAGTAGTTTCCCTAGTGTGGTCAGTGAGGTTTCCTTAACTCCTTCACAGGGAACCAAGAGGTCAGAACCACTCTCGTGGTCATTCTGTCAGCTCCCTTCCCCACTGACACTCGTGTGGTCCCAAGCAGCGGTCACTAAATCATGACACCTTCTCATGGATACAGGTCGTGACTGCCGGCTGTGGTCACAGGTTCTTTCCTTCACCGAGCTTTGTGGGTAGTTTGAAAAACGAATCCAGTTTTACTCAAGAATGTCCTGGATAGAGCAAGAAAAATGATTGATTTTATTAAATCTCACCCCTTGAGAGTACATCTTTTTAAGGTCCCAGCTGAAGCACCAAGTGTGCATTACTGCTTCTGCTGTGTAGGGACATGTGATGGTTGCCTGACCAACAGCGTGTGTGTCGTAATCTGAATTATAAGCTCCACTGGCTGCTGTTTTCATGGGCTGCACTTTTATGTGATAGAAGGGTTGAGAGGGAAATTGTGTTGCTTACGCAGGGGGACTTGGCAGACATTTTCTTGAAAATGAAGTGAAGCTGTTACTTGAAAGAAAAAAAGCCGACGGTATTTTGTTGTTGGTAGTAGAATTTGAGGGGTTTGTAATTGTTCTTGTTTTGTTGAGACCGTTTCCTCTTTCCCAACCAAGCCTCTGTGAATCTGATTTCCTTCATGTGCTCAGGCAACACAGCATAATCACAGTAGATTAAATACAGAGACAGATATGGAACTGGGATTGGTCTGGAGTCATGATCCTCCTGCCTCAGCCTCCTTGGTGTTGGGATTACAGGCATGTGCCACCACGTCTGGTGGTTAAAGTTTTTTTTTTTTTTTTTTTTTTTTTTTTTTGTTTTTCGAGACAGAGCCTCTTGCTCTGTAGACCAGGTTGGCCTGAAACTCACAGAGATCCGCCTGCCTCTGCCTCCCAAGTGCTGGGATGTAGACAAATTTCTAAATGGTCTTATTAAATAAAAAAGCACAGAGCCAGAAATTTGGGTGAAAGCCTTAGAGAGATCAGGGAAATACGGAAAGCCAGCTAACCTCACCTCACCAACTTGACAACTTCCAAGGAGCGCGACTTCCTGTCTGCTCAGGCTATATGCCTTGCTTTTCTGCCCTCTCATTGGCTCTTAGTCCAGCTACCTCATTTCCTCTTCCTACACAGCTCTGTCACTGTCTGTACAGACCTCCAGGTCTCTACTGTTGGTACTGGGATTAAAGGCGTGTGTCACCACGCTTGGCTCTGTTCCCTAGTGTGGCCTTGAACACACAGAGATCCTGCCTGCTAAATGATTAAGGATATGTGCTGCCTGACTTCTTTGTTTACTTAAAATGGCTGGCCTTTCCCCCCTGATCTCCAGGCAAGCTTTATTTATTAATGCACAAATAAAATATCACCACACTGGGATTAAAGGCGTGCACCAACACTGCCCAGCCCCATAAATGTTTTTGACTCCTCATCATTAGTATATCGACACAGTCTGTCTTATGCAGTGTAGCAGCTCCTCACCCCCTTGAGACAGGGTCTCATTACCCTGGCTGGCCTGGGTGTGCTGGGATAGAGCACACCACCACCACACCCAGCCGGCCTTCAGTTTGGTTTGTGACAATTGTTTATGGTTGGTAGGTCCTTCTCAGGTCAATGTAATCTTAGTGTCACTTGTCATTTTTCACAGACATGCTGCGTAAAACCCTGTTAAAACTTTAATTGGGATTTTTACAAACCAACTTGGGAAGAAATTAGATATTTACAAAAATAACCTTAATTCCTCATAAACTCTTTTATTCAATTGTTTATTTTTCTCTATTTATACTGTTCTTTACAAAAGCTATGTTCATATTTTTTTAAAAGCATCTTTTATTTATTTATTTATTTTCTTTCAAATCACCACAGGACTCACGTTCATTTAAAAATGATGATGGAGTTTTCCTTAGGGGCAGGTTTTTTTTTTTTTTTTTTTTTCTGCAATAGATCTGCCACATCCCAGAGTTTAACTTTGATTCAGCTGATAATTATGTTTCTCTAGAAGTTTGTCCAGTTCACGGACACTTTTAAATTTGTTGGTGTAAATGTTTGATAATATTCCCTTTTGGGGAGTTTTTAACTTGTAGTGATTTCTCTTTTCTCTCCCTTCTCTTTCTGTCTTTCTCCAATACTGGGCTAGACCCAGAGCAGAGTCCTCACACACTGGGCAGGCAGTCTACCACTGAGCTGTATTCCTGGCCCTTCATTTTTGAGATCAGCCATTTTTCCTATTTTTTAAAATGACTCTCCCCTGAGGTTCAAATCTAGATATTTGATTTGTTGTGATCCTTTCTATTTATTCTTCCTACCTGTGTGTCTACCTCCTTACCTACTTTTACACAATTGTTTTTACTTTCTGTGGATTCGTTTGTTCACTATTGACTCTACCATAAGTGCCTCGTTGTTGTTTTTAGTAGTCATTTTCTAATAATGCTTTCAAAGCTATAAATTTCATTCTATTGCTTTGGCAGTATTCTGTAAGTTTTATTATGTTGAATTATCATTCAATTAAAAATAATGAGAATGTTTTCTTTGATTCCATGTGCTATTTAGAAATGAATTACTTAATTTCCAAACATAGGGGATTTTCAGGCTTACTTTGTTATTTCAACATAAACCCCCGTGATCAGACAGTGTGTCCTGAATGAGCTAAGTCCTTTGATAACTCCTTAGCTTGCATTGTGTGGTCACTTGGGTGGAAGAAGTTAAGCTTGGAAGTCATGTGTCCCCTGAAGTTATTGGGCCTAGTAGTGATGTATGGAGTGCCTTTTGATCTTAGAAGTCCTACAGTTTTCCCTTTCTCTCTTTTTTTGGGGGGGATGGAGGTGTTTTGAGACAGGATTTCACTACGTAGCCCTGGCTGTCCTGGAACTTACTCTGAAGACCAGGCTGGCCTCAAACTCAGAGATCCACCTGCCTCTGCCTCCCGAGTGCTGGGATTAAAGGTTTACGCCACCACTGACAGGCTGATTTTAAAATCTTTTAAAAATCCTTTTAAAATCTGCTTTTCTGTCAGTTACTATGAGAAATCTTTCTTTTTTTAGTCCTGTAAGTATTGCTCACACTCACATTGTTATCATGTGTATAGAGATGTAGAAATTTTATAACTTTCTGGTGACTCATCATGAAGTGGTCTCTGGTTTTAGTGATAATACTTGCTAATTTCATTTCAACATTAGTACTCTGTGTGTATGTATGTATGTGTGTATGCATGTATGTATGTGCATATGTGTATGTATGTATGTATGTATGTATGTGTGCATGTATGTATGTGTGCATGTATGTGTATGTATGCATGTATATGTGTATGTATGTATGTATGTGTGCATGTATGTATGTATGTGTGTATGTGTGTGTGTGTGTGTGTGTGTGTATGTGTGTGTGTGTGTGTGTATGTGTGTATGTATGTATGTATGTATGTACGACTGCTGGTGAAGGCCAGAGGAAGATACAGGTGTCCCGCTCTGTCACTCTCTCCCATTTATTCCCGTCACACAGGGTGTGTTACTGAGCCCGGAGCCAGGCTGACAGCCAGCAAGCATGTGTGTGCGCATGCGTGTGGAGGCCGCTGTTTCCGCCCCGGCAGTGCTGGGTTACAGTACACTCAGTCACGCACACCTGCATCTTGCCTTGGGTTCCGGGGATTTGAACTCAGGCCTGTGCTTCTCCTTATCCTTTTACTTGCCGCACCATCGCCCCAGCCCCAGGAGTCACATGACTCATTGTTTTCCAATCTTTCAGCATCTATTTGTCCTTAGACTGAAGATATGTCTCCTACAAACTATTTATAGTTGTTATTTTTGTCCCAAATCTGACAGTGTTCTGTCTTCTTTTGAGACATGGCCTTACTCTGTAGCCCAGGCCAGCCTTGAATCTCTCCTGCCCTCCTCCTCAAGGGAATGAATGGCAGTTGTGCGTCATTACCCCAGGTTTCCTGAGTCTGACCATCTTTATTTCATATTTTAGGGTGGGAGTTATAATTTATTCAGTAATGAATTAGGAGTTGATCAACAGATTTTAACAAGGAGAATGAGAAATCAGAGTAATCTGGCAGGCTACAGTAGGCTGCTCATCAACAGTCTGACAGTATTTTAAAAGCAGAATATTTCTTATAATGACTAATATGTATCATTTAATCTACTGTCTAAATTGTTTTCTGTGTGTGTGCTCATATGCATGCTTGTGTGTGTGTGTGTGTGTGTGTGTGTGTGTGTGTGTGTGTGTGTGCGCGCGCGCACTTTTGGAAGCCAGAGTATTGTTCCTCCTCAGGAACCATCGACCTTGTGTTTAAAATTTTTTTTAATTACATTTACTTGTTATCTATCATCTGTCTCCCTTATTATCTAGTGTGCTTTTGTGCGTGCACACACACACACACACACACACACACACACGCATGTATGTATATGTGGAGGTTTGAAGACAGCTTGGCAAGATTTGCTCTCCTCCACAGTGTGGGTCCCAATGTCAAACTCAGTCTTGTTGGCAGTCACCTTTACATGCAGAGCCATCTTGCTGGCCCCTCATCTTGTTGTTTGGGTTCGATTCTCTCACTGGCACCTGGGACTCACTGAGGAGCTAGAATGGCTGACCAGCAAGCTCCAGGGGTCCTTCTGTCTTTGGCCTCCCCAGTGCTAGAATTACAAATGTGCTTTTTGGCTTTTATGTGGGGCTTGAACTCGGGTCCTCACGCTTACGTGCAAGCATTCTATTGTTTTTCTTTCTTTTATACCCCCTCTCCCCTCCCCTTTCTTCCCCTGTCCCCCCCCCCCCAACCCGAGGAATTGCCATTGTTTTATTTGTTCATATCTCATACTGGGGGAAAAGACTTTTTTTCTGTGTGTATTTTGCCTGCGTGTGTGAATATGTACCCAGTGTGTGCCTGGTGCCCATGGAGACCAGAACTGGATCCCCTGGAACTAGAGTTACAGATGGTTGTGAGCCACCTTGTGGGTGCTGGGAACTGAACCCCGGTCCTCTGCAGGAGCAGCCAGGGGTCTTAACCACTGAGCCATTTGTCGTTATCCATTGTGCTGTTCACTTTAGTTTTCTTTTTAGTGCTTGTGCATTCTTACTTGTATTCTTGGCCTTTTGAAGAATGATATGACACATGATCTTAGCCAAAGGGCTGAGAAATGATTTATACAAAGTAGAATTCTTACCGAGTCATAGATAATGAAGGAGCCTGAGGGCACTTCAGTAATCATACCCTTCTCTCACAACTTATGCTATTGTTGGTTATTTTAATTTTCTATATTTTAAAATCTACAAAACACGTATTACTTTCCAGTAGTCAATATTTATTAGTTTATTCTTTCTGCTGATTTTCATTCTTTAAAATACTTCGTTGTTGTTGTTTTGATTTTTAAAAAGTTTGTGAGGCAATCTCCCTGGGTAGCATAGACTTGAATGCTAAGATATCAGAAGTGTGCTATTGTATCTGGCTCAACTTATACCTTCCTTTTAGAAAAGGTGTGTGTGTGCGTGCGTGTGTGTGTGTGTGTGTGTGTGTGTGTGTGTGTGTGGTCTGTAAAGATGGCTCAGTGGGATTGTTAAGAGGGATTGTTGCTCTATTGTGAGTGCTGGAGTTTGGATCCCAGTTCACAATTGCCTCCAATCCCAACTCCGAGGGCTCTGATGCCCTGTTCTGGCTTTTGTGGACACCTACACACATACACGCACATACATCACAGAGATACACATGTGAAAATGAAATGTCTGTTTTTAAAGAAGGAGAAAAGAAAAAGATAGTTTAGTGAGTAAAGTGATTGGCTTCCCAGCGCCCATGCACACCTGTATCCTGATTGGCTTCCCAGCGCCCATGCACACCTGTATCCTAGCAGTGGGATGGTGGAATCAGGAGGACCCTGGACTTTCTAGAGTGCCAGCCTAACCAATCCATGGGTTCCAGCTTCAGGGAAAGATCCTGTCTCAAAAAATAAGGTGGAATGGCTGGAAGGATGGCTCAGCAGTTAGAGCACTTCTCTTGCAGAGGACCCAAATTCAATCAATTCTCAGCACCCACACTGGGCAGCTTACAGCTGCCTAGAATTCCAGCTCCTAGGAGATCTGACACCTCTCCTCTAGCCTCTGAGGGCACTCACACTGACACACATGTACACACAGACACAAAATTTTAAAGTAAAATAAATTACTTAATTAAAAAAAATAAGGATCTCCATGGGTATGAGGCTAGCCTGAACCACATAGTGAGTTCTAGACTAGCCTGATCTACATAGTGAGTTCTAGGCCAGCCTGATCCACATAGTGAGTTCTAGGCCAGCCTGATCCACATAATGAGTTCTAGGCCAGCCTGATCCACATAGTGAGTTCTAGGCCAGTCTGATCCACATAGTGAGTT
>CABHPQ010163783.1:0-10442 GCA_902168405.1 Peromyscus aztecus | reverse complement strand
CTGATCCACATAGTGAGTTCTAGGCCAGTCTGATCCACATAGTGAGTTTCTAGGCCAGCCAGGGGCTGGCTGTAGTGAGGCTCTGTCTCAAGAAAACAACAACAAAAGACTGAGAAAGACATGAGGTCATCCTAGCTTACATACACACAAGGAAGTGTCTTTCACTTGTCTGCAAAATTTTGTTTGAGACAGGGTCTTGTCCTGTAGCCCAGGTTGGACCAGACTTACAGCAGTCTTCCTGTTCCAGCCTCTGAAGTGCTGGATTTCACACCTGGCCCTGTTTTAGGTTTTCTTCTCTTTTTCCACATTTAAGATGCTGAGCTGGTGGGCAGTATGCAGACACCACAGACGGTGTGGCACAGTATCTTGCCTTCTGTCTTTCTCAGAATTTAGCTTAGGGGGCTGAAGAGATGGTCCAGTGATAAAGAGCACTTGCTGCTCTTGTAGAGGACCAAGATTCTGTCTCCAGCACCCACATCACATGCCTCACAGCCTCCTGGAGCTTTCCAGGGTATCTGATGCTCTCTTCTAACACACACATACATATACACACAAATTTTAGAATTTCAGCTTATAGTTTAAAAAAATTTTGGATTTATTTGTTATGTATGTTGAGTGTTTTACCTGCATGTATATATGTGCACCACATGTATGTCCAACACATGTGTGCTTGGCTGTCTAGATCAGAAGAGCATGTTTGATTCCTAGGAACTGGAGTTAAGAGTGGTTGTGAGGCCAGGCTGTGGTGGCGCACGCCTTTAATCCCAGCACTCAGGAGGCAGAGGCAGGCGGATCTCTGTGAGTTCGAGGCCAGCCTGGTCTATAGAGTGAGTTCCAGGACAGGCTCCAAAGCTACACAGAGAAACCCCGTCTCTTAAGAGTGGTTGTGAGCCAACATGTGGGTGCTGGGAACCAAACTCAGGTCCTCTGCAGGAGCAGCAGGTCTTCTTAACTGCTGAGCCGTCTCCCCAGCCCTCAGCTTAGAGTTTTACTGTTGCTCCTCTGCAGGTGAGTCTGTTCTTTCCCAACTCCAGGGCTATTCCTGAAAGTGTCTCACCTTTGAATCTCAGCAGTTTTACAATGACGTGCTTAGTGAACATTTCTTTTGTATATTCAGCTTAGCATTGGTGGTACTTAAGAATTTGTGGCTTGATACCTTTCGCAGGTTTTTGGGAAATGCCTGGCTGTTTATCGTTGGAATCTGCTTCTGCTCCACCCTGTCCTTCGTCCTTGTGTGGCTCACCTTGCTCCGGCCTCCTGGCTGTTACCCTCTTCACACTCAGCCGTGTTTACTAGTGTCAGGCTGGTGATTGCTCCTGATTAAAATGTCAGTAACTAATTCTCCAGTTGTATCTGCGTTCCGCCAACATCTCAACTGAATTCTTTGTTTTAGTTACCATTTTATTCATTTTTAGAATTTTCTTTGGGGTTTTATTTGAATAATTTTCTATTCTGTACCAGAATTCTCTACTTTGTCTTTTAATTAGTTACATACTTTAACATCCAAGATAATAATACTGGCCAATCAAAGTATACTCTAAGAGAATGGCAGGATGGCTCAGCAGCAAAGGTGCTTGCTACCAATCCTGATGGTTTGATCCCTGGGACCCACGTGGTGGAAGATTTGAAACACCTTCCCTGCCCAATGTGGAAAAAAGAAAAAAGACTTTAATGCCTCTGCTGGCTAGTATTACGTCAGCTTGATACAGGCTAGAGTTATCTGAAAGGAAGCAGAGAGGTGAATGCTGGTCCTCTGTGTACTCTGTTCAGGACTCAGCCCATGGGATGGTGCCGGCTGCAGTCAGGGAGGGTCTTCCCTCAGTTGAATCTGTCAGGAAACACCTTCACAGACATGCTCAAAGGTGACTCAGAATCCAGTCAGGTTGACAGTCGAGATTAACATCACATAGAGTGCTGTGGGGTGTTCTGCATGGCAAATGTGTTGCTAATAAAACACTGATTGGCCAGTGGCTAGGCAGGAAGTATAGGTGGGACTAACAGAGAGAATAAAAAGAACAGGAAGGCGGAGGGAGTCTCTGCCAGCCACCACCAGGACAAACAGCATGTAAAGATGCCGGTAAGCCACGAGCCACGTGGCAAGGTATAGATTTATAGAAATGGATTAATTTAAGATATAAGGACAGTTAGCAAGAAGCCTGCCACGGCCATACAGTTTGTAAGCAATGTAAGTCTCTGTGTTTACTTGGTTGGGTCTGAGCGGCTGTGGGACTGGCAGGTGAGAGAGATTTGTCCTGACCGTGGGCCAGGCAGGAAAACTCTAGCTACAATAGAGTCTCGCAGGGGAGCTCAGACTGGCCTGAAACTCACTGCATAGTTCAGATTGGCCTCCGACTCTTGGCAGTCCTCCTGCCTCAGCCTCCTGAGTGCTGGGGTGTGCCCACTTCCTCTCTGCGATGTTTTTACTTCCTGCAGTGTGAGTTTTAGTCTTGTGGCCTTGGCCACTGGTTCTTTTCCTTTGCATTTCTGGTGCTGTGTGGAGACTGTCACTCCACATTCTACAGCAGATGTAAACCCACCCCCTGAGGTTCTCCTGTGGCTTATTTGTTAGACTTTCCACACATAAACTTCTTTCTCTAAATCCTCTGACCATCTTTTCCTTATCATGTAGCGCATTCCTGTTTGTCCAGATGTCTTTGCTTTTTGATATACATGTGACACCCCTCACCCCACCTCCCGTCCCCGGCACAGGCACTACTTTCCTTTGCAAGGCTTTCTTCTGAGAGCTACGGGTAGAATGGAGGATGATCTGATGTTCCCTAGTCGACGCCTGTTCCTGGTGAGAGACTGTTGTTGTGTTTCTGCTTCCTGGCATTGGCCTCTGCACCTGCTTCCAGTTCCTCGCTCTCTGGTCCTTTGATCCTCTGAAACAATGCATATGCAAAGCCCTGCTTTCTTAAGCACTGGACGCTTAAAAGACACTTAAAAGACGTTTCCGGTAGTGGCATATAGGGAGGATGGCATTCTATACAGGGAGGATGGCACTCTAGGCAGTGATCAGCTGAGACCAGGCTGAGCCTGGAAGCATAATGCTCTATAAACATACCCACAAAATTGTGAATTTTTGTGTGTGCCAATATTTTTGTATGTCTCTCTTAGGTAAGGCGTGCAATCAGGTTATTACCTAGACTTTTCCCTCAGGCCTCCTCAGTTCTTCAGGACTTTCCTGTGGCTCTGGCAATTCAATATGGCCAACGGCTCACTAAGCATCCCACTTGGCTCGTCTGCCGCGCCGCAGTCTCAACGCATTGAACGGAGACTGGTATCGTCCCCACAGAGCGCGTTATCTTCCTCTTGTCTCAGTTACCGTTCCAGTCTCTCAAGCTGAGGAACTGCATTCCTCCTTGACTTGACCTTCGTCGCTCATGCCTGCGAATTTCTCAGCGTGTCTGGGAGGCCTGTATCCAGCTTCCTCTGTCTGGGCTCCTGCTCCCTCTCTCTCATCTAGGCTGTCTGCTGTGCCGGGACTGCCCAGCAGCAGCCTCCTCCTGTGCTGCGCCCCTTATTCCTCCTGCTGCTGGGGTCGCTAGCCCAGATGGCTGCCAGAGCTGGGCTTCGTCTAAAGTCCTTCCTGCCTCAGTCGCTCTTGGTTCCTGAGCTCTGACACCTCGTCCCCTCGGGAGGACAGAGTCTAAATTGTTCAGTGTGACTCTAGGCTTTTCTCGCATTCCAGTGCACAAACCGTTTTCAGCTGTGCGGGTCTTCTCAGTCTGTCTCTGTAAGCCTTCCCCTGTTTTACTAGGAATTCTTCCTCCTCCTTTGGACCTCGTGGCCTCTCAGGGAAGAACGACATCAGAGGCCGTCTGGGGCTGTTGTGTCTAGTTTCGTAGCTCCGGACCGGATGCCGTGGCTCTTGGTGTCTGGTCTCTGCTGGTGGTGTGGCCAGAGCTCTTTCCAGAGCTCTTTTCGCCAACACACCTGTTTACCTGTCTCTTCCCTAGTTCGCTGCTTCATGGTGTGACTGGCTTGTGTAGCTTGTGCCTACTGTTTTCACACTTAGAATGTGTGCTTCTCGAAGGTGCTTAATAGCTTGTGTACACATTCAAATACTTAATGAAGTTTATTTGAACTTGCAGACCCATGTGTCTGGCAAAGACAGAAGAGATACAGTATTAATTCAATGATCAGTTTATGTGAGGAAAAAAAAAACATGAGCTAATTTCCAGGTACTCAGGGTTAGTACTTTAATAAGATTTCTGTTTAGTAATTTGTTACATTTGTCTTTGTCAGGCATAGATGCTAATGATTATTTAATGTTTTCTTTTTGATGACTTAATTCATATTTGTGAGACTTACTCATCTTTGTCCTCAGAAAACTGCCTAAGACATGTTGGACTTAGTTCTGATTAAATGTGTTATGATCCGTTACTGGGCCATCCATACTGCGGAATATTACTCTTAATTTGTGTGTTTTAACTTTGAGGGGTTTTTTTTTTGTTCATTTTCCATCCTATAATTATTTACCGCTTAAAAACATGAAGTGTAGATGCTGTAGTGTCTTGATAGGCTATGACCTAACTTTTGAATGAAAAATGATATGTCATGTTTAAAGATTGGTTGATGTGTGGCTATGACTTATATCACTATAGATAATGTAAACACATTAACAACTGAAATAGCCTTCCTTTGTTTCGCCCTTAATAAAATATTTTAAAAATTAAGTTTATTTTGTAATGGACACATTAAAAACATGATGATGTTTCCATACATGCATACTTTGTGTACTTAGGTCAACTATATCTGTCTCAGCATTTGTCATATTCATAACCAATTTCTCCCAGCTTTTTGGAATACATGGTTTCTAGCCATTCTGAAGTCACCCCATAGTGCAGTGGCTTTGTCACTGCTGTGAAGTCTGTTTTTATTATTTGTGGTTGTCTTTTGTCATCTGAGACGGGATTAGTTAATTGAGAGACTCACTTGAGAAAGTGCAAGAAGGTGGTCTGGGAAGGCCAGGCACAAGCTAAAGTTATCCGTGTATATGCAATCAAGGTCCAGGGTCTGAGGACTTGAGCAGTAGCGGGAGGCAAGCTATAGGTCCAGCTAGCCTCAGGCAAACAAGGGGCAGCTTCCTGTCTCGTCAGGTCAGATGCAGGGTAGCCATCAGCCACCTCCAGGCAGGCACCATCCCTAACAACCCTGCAGTAGCGCCTCAAGGAAAGCTGTGAAGAGCAGTGAGAGATGGTCCTGGTCACTTGGATTGTTTTGGCAAGCTTTGCTCTTGTTTTAGCATTGATAACTGCAGCATTCAAGCTAGAGTGGTCTCTAGAGGGCTTTCTGCAGCAATCGCTGAAGGTTTCGGCCCTTATGGGCACAGCTGTTCATTACAGCCCCCTCAGCCTTCCCGGGGGAGCTGGCTGCACAGCTCCAGCCAGCTCGCCTATCTTTCAGACACTCCCCATCTTCTTTAAAAGGTTTATTATTTTTATTTTACATGTTTGAGTGTTTTGGCTGTATGTTGTATGTATGTGCACCACATGCATGTCTGGTACTGTGGAGTCTAGAAAAAGGTGTTGGATCCCCTGGAACTGGAGTTCCAGATGATTGTGAGCTGTTATATGGGTGCTGAGAACAGAAAGTTTCTCTCTTCAAGAGCAGCAAGTACTCTTAAGCACTTAGTCATCTCTCTAATGCTTTATAGCACCTCTTCGTTGGTTAATTGGTCTAACCAAATAAGAGGTCTGCCTTATGTGCAGCCCAGTGTTCATTCCACATGCCACGGTCCCACAGCGGCCTGGCACAGCCGGAAGCCGGCCTCTCTGTCTTGGTTCTTCTAATAGTGAGTTTTGTAGAATATTCTTAGAAGTCAGTCCGTGAAAAGATTGAAAACCAAGTCATTCATGCCCAGCATGTCATTTCTTTTCTGAAATGTGTATTGTTTTTTCTAAAATGTTTTATTATGTTGTGTGTGAGTATTTTGTCTGCTTGTATATATGGACACCACATGTGGGCCTGAAGCCTGAGGAAGTCAGCAAGGGTATCAGATCCTCTGGGACTCGAGTTGCAGATGGACGTGAGCCGCTGTGTGGATACTTGGAATTGAACCCGGGTCCTCTGCACGAGCAGCCATTGCTCTTAACCGCTGAGCCACCTCTTCAGTCCCAGTGTCATTTCTGAATGATGACTACCATATTGGTCAGAAATCTTTCCTGGAGTCTTCTAAACCTTCATAAAACTTCATGAAAGTTGTTGAGTATTTGGATTATGGTGACAATGCATACCATACTAGAAACAGAAAATGTAATGCTATTATCTCATTTTAAAGTAATAACCCCCTAAATAGTTAACATCAGGCCAGGTGTGGTGGTGCACACCTTTAACCCCTGGCACTCGGGAGACAGAGGCAGGCGGATCTCAATGAGGCCAGCCTGGTCTATAAAGTGAGTTCCAGGACAAGCTAGGACTACTACACAGAGAAACCCTGTCTCGGGGGAAAAAAAAAAAAAGAAAGAAAAGAAAAGTTAATATCAGTTTTTTGGGTTTTGGTTTTTGTTTTGAAAAATTTTTTCAAAACCAAAAAGAGCTGCAGAATAAAAACTTAGAATTTTTTTTTTTTTTTTTTCCTTTTTTTAGACTTTTGGTAAGTCTCTTTAATGTCTTAACAAAAGACTTGGATTATTGTGTCTGCTTCTGTATCCGATTTGTTGTGAAGTTACTTGAAGGAAATCCTGCTTTATGTAGGTGTTTGAGAAAAAGGAGTACTGGGTGGGGGGGGGGGGGAGTGTGTGGTTTAGAGCACTTACTGCTCTTCCAGAGGACCTGGGTTTGATTCTGAGCATCCATCTGATTGTTCACAACCATCTTAACTCTAGTTCCTAGAGATCCATGCCCTCTTCTGACCTCCCCGGGCACTGGGCACACACATGGGGCATATGCAAATTGCAGGCAAAACATTCATATACATAGAGTTAAATAAAGCTACAAAGAATTTTTTTAAGGAATATTTACTCACTTTTCAGATAAATTGGGAATATTCTTTTTGGCCTTATACTAAAACTTAGCAAATGGTATTTTCTTCAAGAAAGTAACTTGGAATCCAAACTACATTAACAAGCTTTTCTTAACTTGTGTTTGCATGAGAGAGTAAATGTGAAAAGAAAAGACCGATGATATGACTTTGAACTCTGATGAAGTCATGACCTGTGGTGTATGCGTTTTTCAGATGGGGTGATTTACAGAATTGACCTCAGAACAGTACCTTAAGTAAATGCTATGTTAAAACTCCTTGGGGTTTGTAGGAAGCTGTCCTGGTGAGATGACTTGATGTGGGGGGGATGAGTTCCTGGAAGAACAAAGGTCTCTTGTTAAGTGCCGTGTTGTTTCTGGCTCATGGTTGGATCTGACTGATAATTACAGATTTTGTTTGTTTGTTTTGACTTTTCAGTTTCTTAACTCTGTATTTGTTTTTATTCTAGACTTACTCTGGACTCTTCTGTGTAGTCATAAATCCTTACAAGAACCTTCCCATTTACTCGGAGAATATTATTGAAATGTATAGAGGGAAGAAACGCCACGAGATGCCGCCACACATCTATGCCATATCAGAGTCTGCTTACAGATGCATGCTTCAAGGTAAACGGAAACACGAGAATAAGAAACACTTTGAATGTGTTAGATAATGTTTTTAAATGTCTCAGTCTGACCTATAAAAGATTTTAATTTTACTTTTAAAATTAAAAAAATGGTGCCGGGCAGTGGTGGTGCACGCCTTTAATCCCAGCACTCAGGAGGCAGAGGCAGGTGGATCTCTGTGAGTTCGAGGCCAGCCTGGGCTACAGAGTGAGTTCCAGGAAAGGCGCAAAACTACACAGAGAAAACCTGGCTTAAAAAAAAAAAAAAAAATAAAAAAAAAAAAAAAAAAAAAAATGGGCTAGGCATGGTGATACTGAGAAGACAGAGGCAGGTGCATTTCTGAGTTTGAGGCCATCCTGGTCCACATAGCAAGCTCCAGGCCAGGCAGGGGTACACTGTGAGACCTTGTCTCAATCAATCAATCAATCAATGAAATGTTTATTGTTGAAAAGTTATTAACTTTTAAGATTAAAATAGATGAGGCTATTTACCATAGGAAGCTGCTTCATAGCAATACTTCATGTGCTTTTTAATATTAAAAAGCATCAAGTTTTTAATATATGTTTGATCTCTACCACAAACTAGTACAAGTACTACTCCATTGTATTAGGCTTGAAAACCAATAGGAAAGGGCTGGGGAGGGTGTGGTACACTAGTAGAACATCCCTTGGCATGGGTGAAGCCCAGGGTTCAATCCATCCCCAGCTGCTAAATAATATGAACTAAAACCCAACTGGGCCTGCACAGGAAGAACATAAATTCAAGACCTGCCTGGTTAATTTAGTGAGACACTGTTTCAGAATAAAACTGTGGGCTGGGGGTGTAACTCAGGGGTAGTTAGCCTCCTTGCCTAGCATGTACAGGACTCTGGGTTCAATCTGTAGTACTGCTAAATAAATACATATAAAACCAACAGGAATAATAGGGAAGGTGGATACATCATTGAGTGAGGGAGAACTGTAAAATCTTACTTGTAGTTTAAATGCATATAGAGACAACAAAAGTCTTAAAATGTGTTCATTGGTTGACATTAGTTGCTTCTGAATCAGAATGCATTTTATAGATTTGCTGGGTTCTTCATTTGGACTCTGACTTTGCACAATGATTGATGGAAGGATTTTCTTTCCCGGAAGTCTGACCTATAGAGTTCCTCATGAGACAGGAAGTGGGAGGGTGCCCCCGTAACCAAGACCGTCAGCCATTGTTTCCACTGTGGTTCTTGTCTCTCTGGTGCTTGGATTACGATAGAAAAGGAAAGTTCCCAGAAGGCTGGGGATGAGCTCTCCTGTACATGATTCTGAATTCATTTAAAAGGAGAAAATATTGCAGTCTTCTGAGCACAATGTACATACCGGGAAGGAGGATAGACTCTGTTGTTAATAGAATGAGATCAGTTTAAAAACAATATGACTATTTGCTATGCTAGTTTTGACTGATTAGCAAAAAGAAACACTGAACGATTTCATCAGTTGAGACCTATACTATGTGGTCCTTGCTGAGTTGTACTGGGGCTGCTGATAGATGTATGCAGTTGCCTGGGCTTGTCAGTGTGTACCAGAGGGGTGTGTGTGTCCTTATCAACATTTCTATCAATTTATGTGAGGGTGGAGGATGGGTGCCTTTAAAGTTGGTGGGTGACATGAGACTCAGAGATAGTTAAGTACATCTGAGGAAAAGACATAGAACTTTTAAATCTTTTGCCTGGTCGAAGGGAGAGCTGACTCTAATATGCTATCACTACTGTAATAGCTTACGAGAGTAAATGTTATGTCCTGTGAATGGGTTACCAGTCAGCTTGACAAGAGGAAGATATGAGGAAGATGTGGTCTGCTAGCATGTGATAGATACCATTGCCAGTACTAATGCTAGAATGGACAGTTCATTGAAAATTGCTATAAGCTAAACATAATACTGTGTATTATGTAAATTTATGATATTTATTCATATTTATCTTTATTATACTGAGGCACAAAAAATTAAATAACTTGACCAAGAACATGTAGGTTGTTGAAAAGTATGGGAGAGGGTTAAAAACCAGGCAACCTGACTTTTTTTTTGTTTTTTTTTTTTTTTTTTTTTGGTTTTGAGCTAGGGTCTCTGTAGCCCAGGCTGACTCCAAACTCACGATCTTCCTGCTTCATCCTCCAGAGTGCTAGGATTATGGGCTTGAGTTTCCACACGTGGCTGTGGAACACATGGCTTGAAACATTCTTATCTACATTAAATGGAATTCATTGATCATATAAAAAATTTTAAGTTTGATACAGAAAACTGCCTTCACATTCCATTCTGTGAGGGAGGAACTGCTTGCTCCTGCTTGTATACTACCTGACACAAGAAAGAGGGACAGAGAAAGCTCACACAGTCCATCCAGTTCAGGCCTTCAGTTACCATGTAAACAGAGAGCTGTGTATCAGAGAGCTTGAGAGGGACCATGTGGATAATTTAGCATAGGGCTCCTCTCACCTTTGATGTTAGAGTGAATTCCCCATTTAACCTGTCTAGATCTTTTAAAATTTTGTTTCTTTCATCTGTAAAATATCATCCTAGGTTCATGTCATGTGTAATTATTTTGGGCACACATTCTGCATCTTCAAATTTACTGATAGAAATGTTGATAGGTTTGTACTTTTTAAGAAACTTAAGAGCAGGAGAGATGGCTTAGTGGTTAAGAGTGCTGACGGCTGTTCCAGAGACCCAGGTTGAATTTCCAGCACCCACATGGTGGCGGACAGCTGTCTGTAGCTCCAATTGCAGGAGATCAGGCACCCTCTTCTGGCCTCCGTGGGTACTGCATGCACACAGTGACAGCATCCACGCAGGCAAAACACCTATACACATATAGACAAACA
>CABHPQ010163782.1:11759-24191 GCA_902168405.1 Peromyscus aztecus | reverse complement strand
TGTGTGTGCTGTGACACCCTCTCTATGTGTGTGTGTGCTGTGACACCCTCTCTATGTGTGTGTGTGCTGTGACACCCTCTCTATGCATATATGTGCTGTGACACACTCTTTATATGTATGTGCTGTAACATTCTCTAGTTTATGCTCTCTGCATGTTTTTCCAAGTCTGCTATGTGAACTCTGTACTTGGTCTTGTCAGTTAGACACATGAGGAAACTTCCAGTTCGTGGCTTATTGCTTTGACTTGTGGTGTTTATTGGGAAGCATTTTTATTCTGCTGCAATCAAGTACATTGATCTTTCCCTTTATGTTTTACAGTCTTAAAAACCAAAAAGAAATCCTGCTGTACTCTGAGGTCATAATGCTATTTGCCTGGATCCTTCAGGGGCTGGAGAGAGGGGTCAGTGAGTAAGGACAATTGCTACTAAGCCTGATGACCTGAGTTTGATTCCTGAGACCTACATGGCTGAAAGAGTGAATCAATTCCTGTAAACTGTCCTCAGGTTCCCACATGGAGGTCTGTAGGCCTGTGGCTTCTATGGGGACTTATTCTTTTAATAGGAGACGATAGCTTATACTGGTAAAACACACTACCCCAAGTCTCAGAGACTTAACCCCAAGCCTTTCTGGTTTGTTCTGTACAACCACCATGAGTTTTTAGGGATTTCTGTCTTCCAAAGGGCCCCAGGTGAATGAAGGGTTTTAGACAGAGGCATCAATGACAACCACACCATCCTGGATGAGCCCATCTTGTCTGATCCTGGAAGCTAGGCAGGGCTGAGCTGGATAGCACTTGCATGAGAGACAGGTATGTGGACATGCCTGTGTGAAAGGAGCTGTGCGGTCTGCTCACAGGTGAGGCGTATTTCTTCTGATCTCATTCCTTTAGTGTCCAAAGCAAGCACTTCTAAGTTCAGGTAGGACAGAGAGGTACAATCGGAACATTGGATGGACAGTAGATGACACGTGGGACCGCCTGTGAATGATGCTAATGAGAAGTGATCATTTTGAAGCATGAAACTCACTGGACTCATCAACCAGTCAGCATCATTTTGATCATTTTGGCTGTTTGTAATGCCCCCTCCCCCTATGAAGTCTTAACATTAGTGTGAGTTTCTTTAATAATTTGAATTAAGAAAACATCAAGGTGTATCAAGAAGAAGGACTGGAAACGTCCCTTAATAATGCTGGTGGGGAAATGACAGAATCTAAGCCTGGTGTCGTCCCTGGAGATTGGATGTTGGCCATGCTACAGGGTAGGGACAGAATTTTTCACTCGCCACCAGAGTCAGGCGTTCTGGAAATGAGGTCTGTTTGCCATCTCTTTGGGAAGCGCTGATCTCTGATCATGAGTCAGTTAGCGCCCAGGCACCTCCTGGCAGCTGGCTCTTTCAGATCAGCTAGCTCCATCACACTAGTCATTCCTCCCTGGGGCAATGGTCATTGTCTACACAATTGCTTATTGAGTCAGCCTATGTGGGGGGAGAGCAGCCTTGGAGCTCATAGTCCCTTCTGAGATATGGCTGCTTGGAGGGGAAGAAGGAACCTAATAGAACATAACAAAGACGTCTCTAGCTCCCCTGCTGACTCCGATGGGACTTTGCCATTTCCAGCATTACTATGTGACTCACTCAGGGCTCCATCTCTCTCCTGCCTTTTTGTCACAGGAAAGGAAGCAGCTGGGCTTCTGGCTCAGGCACTGAGCTTCCTGTGACTCAGGGGCCAGCCTGCTAGCATCGCTTTGTTCCTGGTGGGCCCTGTGCCGGACAGAAGTCTCTGCTCTGTCCAGGAGGGTGTGAAGCATGCGCTTGCTTCTGAGTTTGCAGTGGCAGAGCGAGAGTCCACAGGCCATTTATTTCCACTTGAGTAGCTGGTGCTTTCTGTTGCTTCTGCATAAATGATGGGATGTTGGACAATGGCTAAACTACAGAGGAACACTGACTTTCATATACATGGTTTTCTTATCAAATGTAAAATAGAACATTACAGGGAAAACGATGACCGGTCACATTAGCCTGTCTTGTTAACGTTTATATCACCAAAGCGTGGCAAAATAATTGAAATAAGAACCATGAGCCCCTATCACTTAGAAATGCCCCATGGGGGCTGGCCGCTATGGTCCTGATGTAGTTTGTCCCCACCAAAACACACGTTAAAATTCAATTGTCAGTGTAGCATGTGAGGAGATGAGGTCTCTGGGAGGGAGTAGTACATTTTGGATGAGACCAGGCTGGTTTTGCTGGAAGTGAATTAGTTCTCTTAAGAGTGAGTTGGTATGAAGCAGGTGAGCTTCCCTGTCCCTCACCTTCTCCGTGCACCCGCTGGCCGCTCTTGCGGGTGCCCCCACTGTGAGATGCTCACCCACGTGCTCCAGTGCAGTATGAAATCTTCTACTCATGTGGCTGCCTCACTGTGAACTCCCCTGTCTTCAGACCCACAGGCTAAACTCAGACCTCTTTTCTTTAGAAACTACCCAGTGTTGGGCATTCTCACACCAGAAAACAATTAGAAACCTGGCGATAGTGACTTTCTTGTTCATCGTGGAGGACATCTATGTGACATAGGAAGTCAGATGAAATAGCTTCTAGAGTCCCTTCTGGGTTGGTTTCCTGTGATTGCTATCATAAAGTGGCACATTTGTTTTCTCCCTTGAGTAGAGACTTGAGAACCGCGGCTGAGGTGTGGGAAGGGCCTACCTCCCTCTGCAGGCTCTGGAGGCATGCTGCTGGGGAAGTGTTGCTCTAGCTGTTACATAACCTTATTCTGGTGCCCCAGACTCTGACCAAACCTTCCGCTTTGTAACAGGGAACTGTTGGATTAGAGCTCGCTCACAGCATCCCAGCACTGCCGCATCCCAACCGATTACACCTGGAGCGACCCTTTTTCACAGTAAGGTGTGCTCTAAGCCCCTAAGAGTTAGATCTTTAACATACCAATTTTTAGGGGACACAGATCACCCCACAGTGCCTTCCAATACTGTCATTCAGTTGGTCAAGGAGATATAAAAGTTTAACTGAAGTTAACACCCATCCACACTGTTTCTTAGCCATTTTCCCTTATTGTTCGTGTAACCCTGGCATCTCACATCCTCTGAGCTTAAAAAGAACAAGCACATCTTTTGTCTGACTGTGAATCCCTTCCAGAAGGTCTTCTACTCCCTTCCATTTGTCTCCCTCTTTAAAAATACTTATTTATTATCTGTGTGTATGTGTACGAGCCTCTGTATGTGTTCCCCATGCCCACAAGAGCCCACAGAGGCCCGACAAGGTCACTGGATCCTCTAGAACTAGAGGTACAAATGGTGTGATGGTTGTGAGCCACCATGTGGTGCTGGGAACCAAACAGGGCTGCTGGCAAGAGCAGTAAGCACTCTTAACTGCGGAACCATTTCTCCAGTTTTCACAATTTCAAGTCAGTTTTATTTTGCTTTTTAAGATTTATTTTTCATGTATCTTTGGGTGTATGCGTGTACGTGTACGTGTGCGTGTGCGCATGCGTGTGTGTGTGTGTGTGTGTGTGTGTGTGTCTTACTATACAAAAGTGTGTGCAGTTGCCTTCAGGGGACAGAATGAGGGTAGGGAGCTCCTGGAACTGGACATACAGGTGACTGTGAACCACATGATGTGGGTCCTGGGAACCAAACTTAGGTTCTCTGTGAGCACTATTAACCATCAGCCATCTTTTCCACCTTTCCCTATCCATCTGTTTCCTTAGTACCACAGAGGCCTAACTGTCTCTAGCCTTTGCTTACCTCTAGTAAGAGATTCTTTGCTCTGATTTGTATGTAATAGAAGTGTAATCTGGCCTTTAGATCAGTAGTTAATTTGATTGTCTCAATAATCTCTCTCTCTCTTCTCTCTCTCTCTCTCTCTCTCTCTCTCTCTCTCTCTCTCTCTCTCTCTCCATTTCCCCCCTCCCCCCTCCCCCCCCCCCCCCCCCCCCCCCCCCCCCCCCCGACTCTGAAGGGTGAATGCTTTCCCATCTCTCCTAGTTCTTTGCCCTCTGAACCATCACTGTGCCCCTGGATGGTCCCTTGAGATTTAAAACAAACCCAGGCAAAGCTCAGCAAACTAGAGCATTGTTCTCCAGTCCCTACCTCATCAGAGCGCAATGAGACTTGGAAACAAAAGCATCTATCTCGGGCGACAAGGACAAAACAACTAATTAGGAACAGATCTTCTCTGTGGGGTTTCTCTGGTAATCATGGGGATTTTAAAAAATAATATTACAAGGAAAACAATCAGGAAATGAATTTATATGCTTGGCACTATTCTACGGTAGAAAAAAAACACACACACACACAGAAAAAGAGATGGGATGACATAGAGCCACTGGTTATGGCGGGTGGTTGTTACTGAATAATTGAAGGTGATTTTGATTGTTTTCCCTTTGTATCAGCCACTGTTTTCCATGTGACTCTCAAGTGGCCTGCCTTTCTTTTGTCCTCGAGGCGTTTGTATGAGGCACAGATGTGAGTCCCTCTTCTCAGCATCTGTGACCAGCCTCAGTTCTGCAGCTGAAGACACTGTTACTCAGTATCTGCTGAACAGTTGTGGAAGGAAGATTTGGGCTGTGGAGTTTGGCGTGAGAAATGACGTAGAAGGGCCATTTCCCTCCTTCTCTCCTCCGATTGCACTTCTACCTCATACCACAATGCTGTTATGTAGGTCATCATGAAGTTACACTCAGAAGCCTTAGTTTAGACGATAATGGGAGGTTAGACTGACGGCCGGAAGCTGGTGGTGTAGGCCAATTATATGGGCTGCTATATTCCAAATTCCCTTGATAGAAGAAGTGTATGAAATGTGCTGCTGGCCACCATGGGCAGAGGAAATGAGAGATGGGAGCCAGCATGGTCCAAGGACAGCACCCCATTTACACAGATCTGTGTGGTACTGACCTCAGGGTCAGAAAACCTTTTCTTACGTTGTATTCCAGCGTGAAAGCAAAAGTGAAGGCATCTCTTCTACCTCTCCCAAATTGTCATGGCAATGGGCAGAATGATGGCGACCCACTGACAGCTTTAAGAAAGCCACCATCCACCATAGATTTGGGCCTAATGAATGTCCACTGTCTTGCTTCTCTAGAGACACACACAATAAATAAACAAACAAATGTGTGTATGTAAAAACAAAGAGAATGGTTATAACAAAGAACTCAGCTTGTAGTGGTGAATTCTCACCGCACCTGGTTTATGTGGTGCTGGGGTTTGAGCCAAGGGTTTCCTGCATGCCAGTCAAGTACTCGACACACCAAGCTGCAGCCTTGACCTTGTCTGTTGTTGCAAATAGACGTGCTGATTTGTCGTTGTCCGGGTTTCTGTATCTAAGTCCTACCTGGAAGACAAAACAGGTGTGACAGGGGCCCTGGGATGGTGCTTCTGGGCCGTGGTGAGACTTCATAGTTTAGGCCACTCTCCTCCCCTCCCCCTTCTTGTTTCCTCTCTCTCCTCTCTCTGCAGCTTCCTTTCTTCCCAGCAGAAAAGGCTCCTGAGACTTTGCAGCTCTCTCAACTCAGAGGGAATGAGTTTCTGTGGCTAGAGTCATGCTTACGCACTCTAAAGTTTCCTTTCCCGCCAGCACCCCGGCATGAGGACACCCCGTCATGATGGCCTACCCTTTGCCTAGTCTGTCCTATTGCGGGCTGGGCTCACACTGGCTGTGGCTGGAAAGCCAGCAGGGGGCCTTTTCAGGGTGGCAGCTGTCATCTTGTCATCGAAAACAGTAAATCATCGCCTCTGCTTCCTACTGTTAAACAAGCGAGACGAAGTGGTTTGACTTTTAAATTTCCTTTTTTGAAAATTTGACAATTTCCTCCAGTCCCTCTGAGATCCAGCTGTAACTCTATGATCCTGTGCATGTTTTGACATGTTAGGAATCAAAACATCTTCCGGCGGCGAGGCAATCTCCCAGAAGAGCTCTGGGAGTCCTGCCTGCCTGTTTCTGTCGCTTGGGACTTCAAACGGTGAGTTAAACTGGTTCTCTCTATGTAGGGATAGGGAGTAATGGAGTCAGAGGTCTAAGCGCTTCTCTGTCTCTGCCCTTTCCTAGTCCTATGTCTGGTGGAAGCCATTGTCTTCTGACTCTGTTTCCCTTTCTGCAAATTAATCATAAAAGTCTCTTTCTACACAGATGTTTGCTCTATGCTCTTGGTTTTAACTTAATGACAAGCCTTTACAGTTTTGTCTTCCTAGACATTAACACAATTTACCTGTCCCAAAGTCTCTTAAAATCTAAAATTTTTATTTTAGGTCACTGAGATATTTTAGGGGCTATTTGTTTTAGCAGCTAGAGGTTACCTTGTGTAATACGATAACCTTTAAGGTTCTATTCAGTAGTGAGGCACTTTGATCGTAAATCTTGAGGGAGAGGACTCAGTGTTGATCATATGTGACTTTCTCAATATCTACAATAGATTCTTTGAAGGTTTCTTCCCCTTTATTTTTTAGCAGGATATCCAAAGTTCATTTTCTGTTCTTTTATGTTGTGTGTGCATGTATATTCATGCCCATGCATGCCAATTCATCCTGTCTCTGTGTGTTGGAGGGTGTGCTGGTCAGTTTGTTGTCAAAATGACACAATCTAGAGCTATCTTGGAAGGGGGACCTCAGCTGAGAAAATGCCTCCATCAGATTGGTCTATAGGCAAGTCTATAGTGCATTTTCTTGATTAATGACTGATGGGGGAGAGCCCACCTCACTGTGAGCAGTGCCAGCCCAGGGCAGGTGGTCCTGGGTTCTATGAGAAAGTAGACTGAGGAAGCCATGGGGAGCAAACCAGTAAATAGGACTCCCCCATGGCCTCTGCATCAGCTCCTCCCTCCAGGTTCCTGCCTTGAGTTCCTGCCCTGACTTCCCTTCCTGATGGATGATTATCAGCTGTAAGGTAAAATCAACCCTTTCCTCCCCAGCTTGCTTTTGGTCATGGTGTCTATCACAGTAGTAGAACGTGAACTGGAACAGGGGTCAGTTAGAGGACAACCTTGGATGTTGTTTGTTAGGCACAGTCCATCATTTTTGTTGTTGCTTTGCTGTTTTGAGACAGGATCTCTAACTTGCCTGACACTAGCCAAGTACTAGCCAGGAAGTCCTAGGGCTCTGCCCGACTCTACTTCCCAGGGCTGGGATCAGAAGCACACGCCATGCTGCCTGAATTCTGCGGATCAAATCTATTCTTTCACGAGCACTTTACTAGCTGAGCTGTTTCCCTCAAGAGACATCCACTAAGAAGAGAACTGGCTCACCTGAATATAGAGGACGAGACGTTCCATGATATGGCATCAGCAAGACAGAACCAGAAGAGCTGGTGGTATAATTCGGTCCTGGTCCACAGGACTGAGGTTCTATTAAGGGGGGTAATGATGTAAGTCAGTCTTGGTTGCAATCGAAGAGCTGAGAGACGGCAGGGTGAAGAGAGTGGCGGTGTGCTTCCCACATGGAGTCTGAAGGTCTCAGAACCAAGGGCTAAAGACTGAAGTAGCAGCATGAAAAGAGGGTGAATTTTCCACATCCCCTTTTTGCTCTATCTGGAGCCTCAAAGAACTGCCAACCCCCCGAGGGAGGTGATCGTCTGTTCATCCACCAGAGATAATGTTCGACAGGTATCTGGCATCTTAGCACAGCCAAGGTGACATATAAAACTAACTACTGTGCTGGGTGCAAATAAGCTTGCATTTGGGAATATTGCCTTAGACGTGGGCCTAAGGGTTGGCTGGGTTCAGGAAGCAAAGCCTGATTGAGAAACAAGAATGATCTGGCCTCAGGAAATGCTGGTTACAGGTGGAGCTGAATGGAACCGAATGTGGAGTTAGTCAGGGGTGGGAGCATTGGTCACTAAGAGAGTTCCCCACTAGCTCCCTTTCCTCCACAGCATCACTGTGGTAATCTGCTTTTCACTGTGGTGACAGAGCACCCGAGAGAAGGAACTTCAGAAGAGGCAAGGTCTCTCTTGACTCACAGTTTTCAGATTTTCCAGTCCACGGAACCATGGGAGAGGGATCAGTTGCTCTTTTGCTGTTTGGACATATGGTACGAGCCCTGGGTAGAAGGAATGCTTACCTCTTCGTGGCTGGAAAATGAAGCTAGACCAGAATCACACGATCCCCTCCAAGTCAGCACATTAATGATGGGAAATCTCCCATTAGACCCTTCTTCTGGAATGCTCTACCACCTCCCAGTAGCATATACTGGAGCCCAGGCGTAAGCTAAAACACACAGGCCTTTGTGGGGTACTCAAGGTGCCATACTATAGGATTTCTGAAGCAGAATTCTCTTCCCCTTTAGGTCTACTCAAGGACAGAAGCCAAGTCCTGAAGGACTAAAGACACTCACATTCTTCTGGCCTCTCCAAGCTGGTCCCGAATACACAGCACAATCGTTCAGTGCTTAATACAAGCAGAGAGCTCTGAACTTTGAAGTAGGACTTAATGAAATTTGTTTTTAATGGTAACTCATTATTGATAAACCAAGGGAATTAACTTTAATTAGCATAAACTTCTTTCTGAAGAATTGGGTGTTAGTTTCAGAATAAATTTGAATTGGATATCTCTCAAAGGGGGAAAACATTTTAAAATGCGTCTTTACAAAAATTCCTGGCTTTGTGCATAAGCTCTTGATAAATAACTGTCATCGATGCCATCATTGTCCTCCCTGTCCTTGTCATCTTCATTAGAACTGAGTAAAGACCAGATTTGGCTCAAGAGGTTGACTGGTGTGTGTGTGTGTGTGTGTGTGTGTGTGTGTGTGTGTGTGTGTGTGTGTGTGTGTTGCTGGGGATCAAACCCAAGGCATCTTGCATGCTAGGCAAACATTTTATCACTGAGTTACAACTCTGATTCTTCCTTTTTGCTGTGTATAACAGGCTGTAGCCAATGAGTCTGTTCAGTCTCCCCTCTGTTGGTAATGCGTGAGAGCGAGAGCGAGCGAGGGAGGGAGAAGGGGGGAGGAGAAAGAGAAACATAAAAGCCTTTATAATATAACCACTTTTTATCCCATTCATCAATTACTCTTGACCTAACTAACCTGTATGTGATTATATTCTAAGAAATTCTAATGAATGCATATCAATATTGGTATGCTCTAAATTAAAATTTGCATCATTTGAATAGATTTATTTACTGATAACCTTTTCATGAAGTACTTTCTAGAATTAGATCCATTTAATGAGCACTGAGAGCGACACAAGTTCTCATCTATGGTGTACAGATGAGAGCTTTTCTCTTTCTTTTACTCAACTCTTTGATGTTGCATAAGCTGTTCCCAAATACCAGTTGCTGTTGACATCCAAACCAACAAATATATTTAGCACAATTCACCAGAGGCTGGAAAGTAAAGCTTTTAATTAGCCTTCAGGGGATTTTCTAAGATCATAGGTTTAAAAAGAAGTTAGAGGTGGGAAGTTCCCTGGCAAAAGTGACTGTGCCTTTCTCCTGACTTTTGCCTGTGACCACAGAGCAAGATTGAATTCTGACCCACAAACTTTGTATAATAGGTTAATTAAAAAGAAAATGTCGTGCATGTTGAATAGTCTGATATACACCTATCCTATCGAAACAACTGTGGGTCATCAATACATTTGTGACAAGGGTAAGTCAGCCACGCTGCAGTGGATGGCCCTACACCTTGGAGTATATGGGTATTACAAATTGGACTTGATGGGTTACTAAAAAAAAAAAAAAAAAAGTTGTGGACCTGCAGAATTGGCTCAGTGATTAAGGACAACTGTTGCTCTTGAGAGGACCCAGATTCAATTCCCAGCACCCACATGGCACCTCCCAACCATCTGTAACTCCAGTCTCAGGGGACTCAACACCTTTTTCTGACCTCTACGGGCACTAGGTAATCATGTGGTACTCAGACATACATGTAGGCCAAACACACACATAAAATAGCAAATCAAATGAGTCTTTTTTGAAGCCACAAAGTTGAAGGGACAGAGCGGTGAGGGTGGGTCTGGGGGGAGTTAGGGGGATGAGTAGGGGTGAGTATGATAAAAAAACATTGCGTGATATTCTCAAAGATGCAATAAAAATATATCTTAAAAAACTGAAAGCTCCTCACCAAAGATGTAGGACTGTACATCCTTCCCTTCGGTCTCTTCTTTATCCAGGGAACCTGGCCTCTCCTGCTGGGCCCATTTCCCAGCATGCAAGAAGCCTTGTTTTTGCAGAGTCCCTCCCACCCCCTGGCTTCTCACCCCAGGGCCAAGCTTACTTCCTGGGACTCTCAGCTACTGCTCTTAACCTGACACCACAAGGTATAGGGAACCTCGAACTTGGCTCAAGACACCCCAAAACCAAGTTCTCAGCACAAAGATTTATTTGCCCCAGAGGGACAGGGGGCAGGTATAAGGGACAAAGACAGGAGACAGAGGAAGAGGCAGAAGGAGGAGGCGCAAGGGAGAGAGGGATTTGTCAAGGGTGGGGGCAGGGGAAGGACAAAGGACTGCCCCGGATAGAGAGACAGACATGGCACACAGGAAAATGGCAGTTTATAAAGGTACAAAGGGAAACCCCACGTTAGGATGAGGTGTTTAATTTTAATCGGGCATGTTAATTAGGTGAGCCAAAGGGGGCTTTTGATTGCTGGACTTTAATACTTTGAAAGCTGGACCTTGGTAGTCAGCCTCAGAAGGAAGTAGCCTTGGTGGCTAGCTTTAGGAATGTAATCTAAGGGGGTTTTAGCAAGGCAGAGGAAATGGGGGAGACACGTAGTTGGTTGTTTTTGCTCTTTTGAGGAGTCTGCCACCCAGCTCCCAAATAAATCACACACAGAGGCTTATTCTTATTTATAAATGCCTGGCCTTAGTTTGACTTGTTTCTAGACAGCTTTCTTAACTTTAAATTATCCCATCTATCTTTGGCCTTGGGGCTTTTATCTTTCTCTATTTCTGTATACCTTTTCTTTTCTTCTTACTCTGTGTCTGGCTGTGTAGCTGGGTGGCTGGCCCCTAAAGTCCTCCTTCCTCTGTCATTCCTTCCTTCCTTGTCTCCCAGATTTCTCCTTCTATTTATTCTCTCTGCCTGCCAGCCCCGCCTATCCTTTCTCCTGCCTTGCTATTGGCCATTCAGCTCTTTATTAGACCATCAGGTGTTATAGACAGGCACAGCAACACAGCTTTGACACTCTTTAACACAGAGTTAAACAAATGCAACATAAACAAAAGTAACACACCTTAAAATAATATTCTACAACAGAGAAGGGCAGGGCCTGCCAGAGCTACACGCTTGAGTGGGCTGCTGCCCCATCACAGGGAGCATTTCTGAATTCTAGACATAGTATTAGATACAGTCCACTGAATCCCTGAAGCCATCCCCTGCAGGAGGTGCTGGCAATCATGGACTCCACCAAGCAGGGATCCACGGAGAGACTGATCCTTTTCTTCCTTTATGCTCTTCCTCTCCTCTCCTCCCTCAACCACCTCATTTTTTGAGACAAAGTCTCAGGTGGCCCAGCCTAGCCTCAAACTCCTTGTGTAGCTCTCTAAAGGAAAGCTCCTGGGAATAACTCCTGCCTGTGCTCGGGTTCAGATTCTTTCATTGCTTATGTCTAGACAGACAGTAACTAGCATCCAAGTTTCCTTTGGACTACAGCAGCAGTTCTCAGCCTTCCTGATGCTGTGGCCCTTTAATACAGTTCCTCATGTTGTGGTGACCCCCAGCCATAAAATTATTTTTGCTGCTACTTCCTAACTGCAATTTTGCTACTGTTATGAATTATAATGTAAATATCTGTGTTCTCCGATGGTCTTGGGCAACCCCTGTGCAAAGGTTGTTCGACCCCAAAGGGGTCATGACCCACAGGATGAGAACCACTGGATGACAAGATTCCACATCCAGTCAACTCAGTGTCTGCGTTTTCCCCTCTACCCCTTTGCCTCCGTCTCAGTCCATCTCTGCTGCTGTAGCAAAACACTGCTGACTGGGGCATTTTCCGAAATCTGTTTACTCACATGCTAGACTGACATGCTTGAGATGACGTGTCAACATCTGGCAAAGGCCTTCCTGATGTGTTCTCACATGGTGGAAGGTGAGGTAAGAGGAAAGGAATGTGTCTTCACAAGACAGAAGTGTGACTGCAAGCAAGCTGTTCCCACTTTCCCCTTTTGGGGATTAATCCATCCATGGAGTCTTCACCCTTGTGACCTAAACACCCCTCATTAGGCTCCATCTACAAACACTTGCGCTGAGAACTGTTTGAAATATAAGGTTTTGAGGGGAATTTAATATGTTCAAATATGTAGCCACTTACTGTATTCCCTCAAATGCTTCCCAGGCTCATTCTCACACATATTAGCATCAGGTGGGTTGGTCTTCTCAGGCTGGAGATCTGCAGGGCCAGAGGCACCTACCTGGAGCCTTGATGGAAGGGGTGGGAAGCCAGGAAGGCAGGTAGATGAAATAGAACTGTAAGTCTGTAAGTTCTTACTCTGTTTT
>CABHPQ010163781.1:1598-24588 GCA_902168405.1 Peromyscus aztecus | reverse complement strand
GAACTGTGACCCTCTGGAAAAGCAACAAGTACTCTGAACTGCTGAGCCTTCTGTCCAGCCCTGAGAACTGTGATGTCATTAGGAGGTGGAGCCTAGCTGAAAGAAGTGGACAATCTGAGGGTGGGTCTTGATGTTTATAGCCCCACCCTACTTCCTTTTCTGTCTCTGCTTCCTGTTTCCTCTCTGTTTCCTGTTCTACTGACGTGTGAGCATGCCTCTGTTACATGTTCCCGCTGCCAAGGAATGTTCTGTTGCCATGCTTTCTCTTTCAGGATGGGCTGTATCTCCTCAAACCATGAGCCTCTCTCTCCTCAAGTTGCTTCTTGTCAGGTATTTGGTCATTGGCTGATGTAATGACATCATTGGCTGATGTAATGACATCATTGGTGGATGTAATGACATCACTGGCTGATGTAATGACTGACATTGTATGACACACTGCAGGCCTGAGCAGAAGTGTTTTAAAATGAGATCTTCAGAAGAAGAAATTACTGATCCAAATGGGTGAAGAAGAAGCACCATTCACTACAGGCTTTTGTTTTGTTTTCCTTGAGATAGGGTCTCACTATGCAACCTTAGCTGGCCTGGAACTCACTGTGTAGATCAGGCTAGCCCTGAACTCATAGAGATCTGCTCACCTCTGCCTCCTGATTCTCTGCACCAGGGACCAAGTGTGGCCATGCAGCAGCCATCTCTCTTTTCTCCTTGGCAACAATCCTGAATGTATTTAGGGTACAGTGGTTCCATCTTATAAATTATATTCTCTGTTTTCTTTACAGCTGACATAGGCAGGAATTCCAGAAGCTATTCTAGCACATGAATTGGGATTAGAAGTCACACACTAGGACCATAGAGCAGAGAGTGGAGGTGCCTGAGTCTGTGACATCCCTGGAGCAGCTGTAACAGCCCCAGAATGGCATCTTGACAAAGTCTTATTGGTGTGAAACACTTTATTTTTGGTCTCTGTTACATCTAACCATCCCAAGCCCTAACTGATACACTTGACTTCCTGATTTATGCTCCTTTCTTATAGGCTAGTGAAGTCCAGTGTCCTCTGCCTCTCCATAACCTCTTCATTCTCCTGACCATTGTCGGTTTTAACCAAATTACTACCCAAATCAAATACCGTCACCAAGTCACCATTACTTTCCAAATGAACTTCAAATCCTTCCCCTGGTGTCTAGAACCTTCTGTCACTGGTATCAACTTATCTTGCTCATCATACCTCCTGTGTCTTCACATTAGCCAACTGGCTTTCCTGAAGTCCACACATACAGACACACCCAAGCTTTGCTGACTCTTTCCCTTCCGGGGTTTCTCCAGCCTGAAGTACTCCATATTCTCTGTCCTGCCTGTCAAAAATCAACCATGGGCTCAAGGCTCATCTCCACGCTGCTTCCTCTATGAAGCCAGCCCCTCTGTCTCTGGGCCAGAAATAAAGTCTCTCTCCTCTCTGTCCTGTAATAGGCTGTGTGCAGCTGTTGGGACCTGTCTGTCGTAATAGTCATCTCTGTGTCCAGGCTGGAGCCCCTGTGGGTCTGGTCTGAGTCTTGTTCATCATTTTTTGTTGTTTTTGAGACAAGGCCTTACTGTGTAGCCCAGGCTGTCCTGGAACTTGCTATGTACACCAGGCTGGCCTCGAACTTACAGAGATCTACCAACCTCTGCCTCCTGATTGCTGGGACTAAAGGCAGGCGCCACTATGCTCAGCCCTTGTCCATTCTTCTGTTCCCCAAGTGGCCTGTCTGTAAATGGGTCCTTGGGGAACGTCGGCTTATTGGAGTGACCCTGACTTCCCGTCTTGCTTCTCCTCTGAGCAGGGTGCATACAGTTTTGCAAAGCTCTGCCCCTGATGCGGCAGAGTGTTGCTCCCCTTGACTCTGCGTCTCACCGTCATACAGCCCCTTCCGTGGCACCAGCTGCGGAGAAGGGGGTTGGAGGGGTCAGCAGAGAGATGAGTGCTGAGGTCCAGGGAAACAGAGATGTCGGGGATGACATGAGGGAGCCAGGCTGCTCATTAGATCGGCTGAACCACTGTCACAGGCACGTTCCCCCCGCAGTGACAGAGTCACCTCTCCCTACTCGGGGCTCCATCTCCCGACAGCATTGACCTGTCTGGGTGCAGCCTTCACTCACAAACCCAAAGGCCACCGAGTGTCGGTGCCTTCTCTGTGAAACACAAGGCCATTTGTCTTTCAAGGAGGACGCCTCCTCCCTCTCGGGCGAGCTGTCGGGTTTCTGTCACTCAGCGGCTATAGCTGTACACCAAGGAGTCCGAAGAGAACTCTGGCGTGGGTCAAACTTGGCCTTGGATTCTGGGGCTTTTAGACCCTCCTGTGCACGTGGCAATAAGTTCTTTCTAAGTGAAGTCTCAATTAAAACAGTAAATCATTACCAGGGAAAGTGCAGTGGGGCCACAGAGGACTGGAGCCAAATTTGAATATGATAGGCCTATAAATTACGGCGGCAGTGTGGGGCTGCTCACTAGGGCCCCAGGGACTAAGAAGTGTGTACACAGGCAGCTCAGGGCCAAGAGACTTGCTCGGCCACTTTTGATGGACAAACGTTGTTTAGATCTTTTCCACTCAGGGTGCAATCGAGTTGCAAGTAAGCAGAGGATTTGAAGTCAATATGCCAGGCTTCAGAGTCCAGCCGTCGTTGAGCAGGAGCATCTGTACCTTCTCTGGACCTCAGTAGTCTTGTCTGTAAAAATGAACAATAATGGATAGACAATACGGCAGAGCACGTGGCTGAGTTTCTCGAATACGGCTAATGCTTCATATGTTATGACTATCCACCAACATGTAAGCTCTCAGAATATGAGGTTCTCATCCACATTGACCATCCTGACATCTGGGATCTACACAATCAGCCAGGCCTACCATGTGTACTGTGCATGCAATGAGTACATGTGTATGTACCTCGAGTCAGGTTTGCAAATACTGAACGATATCTTTGTAATTTTTGCCTGTTATCTCCACAGTGCCTGCTGCAGCATCCTACATGAAATAGATGCTTAGAAATTGAACAATATACCCAGGCAGTAGAGGTGCACACCTTTAATTCCAGCACTTGGGAGGCAGAGGCAGGCTGGTCTCTGAATTCAAGGCCAACCTGTTCTACAAAGGGAGTTTCAGGATAGTCAGGGCTGTACACAGAGAAAGCCTGTCTCTAAAAACAGAGAGAGAGAGAGAGAGAGAGAGAGAGAGAGAGAGAGAGAGAGAGACCCTGGGCTTCACCCCAGGACTGCAAAGACAAACAGTTTGCTACTAATCTCTTTGCTCTTCCTGGTCCTAGTCACCTCTGTGCCCTGTGTGATGGGAAGCTTGATGCACAGGCAGGAATTGATGGGGAACACTCTGAATGCTTAGGATGAAGCTGAGGCTTGGACTGATGTCCCTTCTATGAGTTTCTGTTTCATCATTGGTAAGACAGTAATAGTGAGAGTCTGAAGGGTCTGGTTTACGTCAGTGAGATCACAAGTAGGCAAACTGTAAAGTGACTTGCATGAAATGTGTTGGGAGGGGTTGACACTGGCTGGCTAGAGGTCTGGCCTCCTGAAGGTGGGAGGCTCCCTTTAGAGTGACTGGCTTCTTCTACAGAACTTCCTAAATTGCCCAGAGCTCTGTTAGAGTGTAATCCACCTAATGAAAGAGTGTGGATCAGACAAGGGATTTATCAAAGGAGGGAAGAGGAGAGCAGAGCGGCTGTCATTCGGCTCCTCACACGCTTGTCCTTTCAAGTCCTTGTAGATAATTCTGTTTCTGCACCAGGAGCAAAACCGGGGTTTTGCATGACAGGGAGGGACAGTGTGTTAGGAGACGAGAGACTAGACTGGAGGAATCTTCCGAGGCCTGAGGCTGGACTGGTGTGAGATCTCTGGCCATGCTGCTCTGAATGGACTGTTCTCTGAAGCTAAGCAGTCTCAGGCCTGACTAATACTTAGATCGGAAAAACTGGGGGCTGTGTGTGTGTGTGTGTGTGTGTGTGTGTGTGTGTGTGAGTATGTGTGTATGTTCAACTCTAATGTGGCATCTCCTCTTGCCAGAGACTTTGAGAAGGCTCCAAATAGCCTGGGTCCGCTTTTGGACACACTCCTTCCTCCATAGAAGTTAATGTATTGCTGGCTTTGATAGTTGCGGATGGCCATGTCAGAGGAGCAGCAGGTGGCAATTGAAGTTCAAGGTGTCAGCCCACCAGGAGGAAACTCTCTGATGGGTGAGTCTTGGACAGGCAAGGCCCCGAGACCATGGAACCCAGAATGTCTTTTGTTTCTGCTGTGCCTTCACATGTTTGCCGCTGCCATCTTTCTCTGGTATCTGGCATGGTGTGAATGGGTGTGGGGAGATCCCCACTGCCTGTAATGTGATGTGTTTATCTCATGGAAATAGCCCGTTCTACTGGGCACTTTTACCTGTGGATTATTATGAAGATGATTTCTTCCTAAACTGTACTGTCAAGTTGATAATAATAATCTTAGCTTAAATAGAGTTTTGATAATAAAAAATAAAACAAGCAAGTGTCACACAGCTAGAACACATGAGTTTCTATTGAGGAGCCGTATATACTGTGGCTTAGGTTCATGATTAAGAAAAACAATTGAGTTCCAGTAGTCTGGCTAGCTTAAATTCTTTTAACCTTAATGTTTGGAGATGTGTTCACAGGTTTCAGAGTGCATAATAGCTGAAACAAAGCTTTGGAAATAACTTAAAGTTAGACTAAGATGCTTTTGTCAAATAGTTTTGAGGTGAAAAACCCAAGAAGATAAAGTTTTAGAAAGGCACATAGTTGAATGCGGAACTCTTTAAGGTCAGGGAACAAGAACAAATCAGCCCAATTATTACTAGCTGATGTACTTTTCTTGCTAGGATGGGTTGATGATCAAAGGTGATGATTAATTCCTTATACTCATTTCTGCCCTCAATCTCCTGATATAAGAAACTATTGATGAATGGGTATGCACCACAAAGATTTAAAGTAGAGCTGCCTGATTCTTTTTCATATATAAAAGTTTAGGTTTCTGATTCCTTTAATATTCCTTATAAGATTACCTTTCAAGATAAGTAATAAAGAAATTTGCCCTTTCTTTGTAATTGCAAAATGCAGCCTACCAGTAAAAGACCTGACTGGGAAGAATATCTTACTTGCCCACATGGTTAATCTATAACAAGTTGCTTGAGTATGAATGCATGTGTGTTCTTGGGATAATTTGTTTTTCACCTATAATACATAAAATGTTTAATCATGTAAAGGATATGGAAAACATGCTGTTTTTTATTGTTTGTTTTGTATTCATTGTAATAATTCACTTGAAAAACATAGTGTAACCACATTGTAAGTTTTATATTGTCTGAAAGATTTTGCTGGAGTATATAAGCTGTAGGGAAAGAATAGAGATAGAGTTAAAATAGAGTTAAAATGAGTTAGAAGGAAAACATCAAGAATAAGAAAGTTAAAATGAGTTAGAAGGAAAATACCAGGAATGAGAGAGTTAGAAAGAAAACATCAAGAATGAGAGAGTTAGAAGGAACTAGAAGGGAAACATCAAAGATAAAGATAGAGTTAGAAGGAAAACATCAGGAATGAGAGAAAGAAATCACCAGGAAAATAAAAAAAAGAGAATGTAAAAGAAGAATAAAGAAAAGGTCTGAAGGAAACCATCAAGAGGGTGTGTGTCTTTTTCCCTAACCTCTTCAGATAGAAAAGTCTTAGTACGCTCCGACGCTGTGGATTTCCCTTTGAGTCCTGTGCTGCTTGGAGGCTGGTCCCCCAGGCAGTGATAGACAGTCTCTGAGTGTTAGCATCCCCTCCCTAGCTCATTTACTGAAACTTAATTCCAAAGTGGTAGTATTTAAAAGTATGGCCTTTGAGAGGTGGTTAAGCCATGAGGGTGCCACCCTCATGAAAATATTTTTATAAAAGAGACCTGAGGGATTGCTCCTTGTTACTTGTATCTTATAGGGCCAGAGCAAGAAAATGACAAAGGACAGGATTTTTTTTTCTAGACACATAATCTGTGGGCCCCTTGATTTTAGATGTTCCAGCTTCCAGTACTGTGAGCTATAGATGTTTGTAGTCTTAAACTTACCTAGTTTGAGATATTTTGTTAAAGCAGAATGAATGGTTGAAAAAAGTGCCCTTCTCATAAGCCCCCTCTCCACGTCCACCTCTTTCATGAGTGTGTGTGTGTGTGTGTGTGTGTGTGTGTGTGTGTGTGTGTGTGTGTAGTGTGGTGTTCGATGAGGATGGTGATGTCAGAAAACTGAGTAGGAATTCTAGGAAGCTCCATTCAGGCTGGGCAGTGAAGGCAGCATCCAGGGGAACGATGTCGGGGCTATGGTAACCAGAGAACAGGCTGGGTGGGAAATAACAGGATCAGCAGCATAGAATCATGCTGAGAGACAGTGAGTGCCACTCAGGAACTAAAGTGGCCCATCCCCAAGACTCTCCCGGAGCAGGCATTAGTATTGTTATTGCTGTTGTTATTATTTCATTATTTTGAGAGGGTCTTCTTTTGTAGCCCAATGCTGACCTTGAATTTGTGATCCCCCTGCTTCAAGCTCCGCAGTGCTGGGGTGATAGGCTTGCAACACTGTACCTGGCAGGGCCTTATTGCCAATCATATTTTATTATGGAGGAAACCATGGCTGAGCTTGCAGAGATGGCTGATGAGCCAGCCGAGCATAGGCGGACAAGAGCCTGCAGGGGCAGAGTAAATGGAGAGGGCAGGAAGCTAGAGTGTTGGATGAGAAAGACGGCAAAACTTTTCTGTGGGGCTGGCCTTGTGCAGTCATGTACCCCACATGTAGAACATGAAGAGAAGTAACAGTTAGTGCTGCTCTTGAGGGTGTTAAGTCCAGGGAGGAGAGCGGGTGAATGCGGAGGTAAAGGTAGTACCATGTGGGGTGTCAGCGTTGGAAGGGACTGTATACAGATTGTGCTGAGAAATCCCAGGGAAGCTATTCATGAGCTTCCTGATGTTGGAGAGGCCTCATGGAGGAGGGAGAATTGCTCTTCTGTAGTGTGGACAGATGGTCATTTAGGGTGTTGATGTTGGCCAGAGAGTTCTAGAAGGAAGGAATGTCTGCCCCGTGCTTTTTCTGTGTTCTCATACAGTTTCCCACTGTAGTTAGTGTGTTTGTGCCCTCACTTTACAGAGGGGACGCAGAGGCTCACACCTGAGATGACATAGAGTCTTCTCTGTCTCAGTGCGGTGGCTGAGAGCGCTCCAGATTAATGATGCCTCTTAGCCAAGGGAGATAGTGATGCCCACAATAAGGTCCTGAGTGTGTCCGTGTGAATGTGCTGGTGATCAGATCAGCTCCTTGAACATGATCAAGACGTTGGTCCAGTTCCAAGTGTCAGACAGTGTGATAGAATTTAGGGTTCTGGTCAAAAGCGCTTTCCAAGCCCCAAAGCCTGTGTAGTGGACCATTTGCAAGGTGATACACTTCCGGGTACAAATGAACCCTAGCTTGGACCACTTATCTAGACTGACTTTTGTGCTTAGAGACTGTTCTACTTAAGCAGAGGAGATTAACACAGATGTCTTTAGTGGGGTCAAGGCCATTTTGTCCCCTTCATCCCAAAGACGTGTTACCTTTAGAGGCTGAGACAAACTTAATGACCTTGTAAAATACAAAGGAATTAGCAGAGAGAGGGTGTATCACAGGTCAGCTGCATCCTGATGGGAGGTGAGGCTTAGAAAGTTCTAGAGTACAGAAGAAATGGGCTAGGGGTGTGCTGGAATGAAGTGCCCTGTAGCACCCAAGGGGCAGCAAGAGAAGATCAAGAATGGGACTCACTGAAGACAAACGCCATAAACTTTCCTCTTGGTGGAACTAATCCTGCAGGTCAGGGTGGAATGCAAGTCCTGACCAGTGTGTTCACTGCTCCTGTGAAATTTGTCAACAAGAGGGCTCATGTAACGACACACGTATACCCAAGGAGACATCACTGATGAAGGGACGACATACACACGTATGACACATAATTAACATAGAATGGATTAGGGGCCAACTTGACTTTATTATCCACATGCCTGCTATTGGCTGGTCATCAATGGGTGACAGTGGAAAGTCAAGATGGATGATGGTGGTGTTGATGATGGCGATGATGATGATGAATGTCATCCCTTCTAAAATTCCTGAAAAGCAGAGTACTCTCTCCATTTCTCAGGAGAGAAAACAAGAGGCATAGAAAGGTTTGGGAAACTCTCCCCAGGTTGTACTGTTAGGACCAGGGCTGCAGCTTCAGGAATCAAGTCCTCCAAATTCAGATCGGGACCCATTTCTTCTTCCCCTAAGTTGATGTTGGTAAGGACAGCAGTCCTGAGCCCATGGTTTGGAATGGTCTCTGGAGGGCATGCGGAGAGTCAGGTCAATCCATCTGCATTTTCGGGTTTCTCTAAAGAGTGCAGACCCGGAGAAGGTTCAGTCTGGGCTTGCAACTGACCCCTCCTTTTAGAACTGAGTGATCTTGGGTGAATTAATCACTCCTCTAAGCCCACCTGTTGGCTGAACAATGACAGCAGCCAGATCCACCTTAGAGCTCCCATGGGACAAAAGAAGAGACAGAAAAAGAACCCAACACGGTGCCTGGAGTTATGGAGGACTCAGTTTACCCTAAATGCCCCAAACCTGACCTGCTTCCATATGAAGAGGTACAGTTGCTCTAGTGGGCACCAGGCAGGTGATGTTGAGGGGCACTGGCACATCCTTTCTTGAAGCAGTATCAGTGGAGGAGGGTAAGAAGGGGTTTAGGAGGGCTTCCTTGACCCAGGAGCCTGACCTCATTCAGATTCTGAGGATCTTATTCCAGGAGACACAAACCAAGACTCCCTGGAGGCATTCCTTCCATCTGAGACTGGCTTCTCTAGCCTGATGGTGTCTTATACTCAGAACTCCATGGTAGAGGAAGAGACCCTCCTCCTCCCAGCCTCTGCCTGGGGCTCTGCCTACAGTTCCCTGCCATCAGCAGGAAAGACAGGTTGGCCTCGTGGGCACTGGTGCATGCGAGGTGATTACCCCTTTAATGTTTAATGTGCTGAAAAACCATTAGACCCCGAAATGGACAAGTTCTCAGTTGGTGACTTTAATTATTGTTAAGGCTTGGTCACGCCTGCTTATTAGCAATTATGCATGGCATCTCCCAGGGTGTTGTGGCCTTCCCTTCAGCTGCCTTCTCCTGGGGAGAGTGATTGAGGACCACTGCCTTCCTCTTCCTGGGAAAGGAGGTGCTCAGCACACAGGTGACTAGCTTGTACCACTCTGTGCTTGGGAGCCTGCTGCTTCTCAAAGAAAGGAGACAGCCGTGTCTTCCTCAGCACATGGGCAAACCCAAGGGAGTGTCACACCACCAGGTGCCCGTGGCTAGACACTTCCGCTCCCACTGTCCCCTGTCTTCTGTCACCACATCTGTTTTACAGACAAGGAGCCTGACTGAGCCTAGAGCAGTTAACTGGTAGCAGAAACCCCTCGGAATGCTACCTGCATTCCCCTCTTGAGGATCTGGGAGCTGAGGCCTTGGACAAAAAAAAAAAAAAAAAGCAGGAAAATCTCATGTGACCTCAACTCTGCCCTTCCTCCCACTCTATCTCCATAGCTACCTGGACCAGGATGGAGCCTCTGCCAGGCTGGGAATAGGAAAGTAGGACACAGTTGATTGAATGGTGGACTTGGGAGATGATATAGAAGTTAATGAGAGGGAGGGAAGGGGGGGAGAGAGAGAGAGAGAGAGAGAGAGAGAGAGAGCAGCAAACAGTCCTGGCTGCAGATTCTCCACTCCCCTGGAAGAGCTGGCTGTACATATCCTGTCCTTTCAGGTTCCAAGAGCTATTCCCTCATCATCCTGTCCGGTCCCTACTTGCTTAAGATGGGTTCCTATCCCAGGATCCTTAGTAGTGCTCACCCTTAACCACTGGAGGCCAGTCCTGATGGCCATCAGGATTCCCTGGATTCTGGTGTTGTTTGTTCATACTTCAGGGGACTGGTAGGCATAGCTGGAGGATTCCATCCTGGGAAAATGAGGACACCCCTCACCACAGACCATCAGACATATTCTTGTCTCTTTGGGGATCTTCCTGAGGGGGCCATCTCTCTCCCCTTCTGTCCCTCCCCTGATTTAGGAACCCCTAACATTGGCCATGCAAGATGAATGGCTGAGGAATGCCGGGAACCAGCAGACCTACCTCTGGCCCTGATTTTTAAGAAGGGTCGGCGGGGAGGAAAAAGTGAACATGAGTAATGGGCCTGGGATGAGGCGTGCGAGATAACACTGAATAATAACGCGTCAGAAACTACAAGATGTATTTTTTTATTTCCCAGTGGAGTTTCCATTGCGCTAATCCATCACTGTAGAGCAGGCAAGATTATGCATCCCAGAAAAAAAAAAAAAAAAAAAACTCTGGGAGATAAATGTGAGTAAATTAGGGTTTATTATATTATTTGGGGTGATATAATTTCCAAGCGGGCCCTTATTAAATTACTTCCTCTGGTGCTGACACGTCCCGCCTCATGGTCTCTGCACCCTCACTCCACGTTGCCTGTCCGTTATAGCTGCTTTGTATTTTAATGTCTGTAGTGGGGGCGGGGATGGGTGCCGTAGAAAGAGCTGGAAGGAAGTGCTGAGTCACAGCTGGCCTTTGGGATGAGCTATTTCTTTCCCCAGCCTTTCTGGGATCACAGACCCACACAATGCCAAGGCTGGAAAAGAATAGGGAGTAGGCTGATCTACACCTGCATGGATGGGGAAGCTGAGGCCCAAGGGAGAAACATGACTTGCCATCCTGCTCTTCGGAACAGATGGGTAGAAGCCAAGGGGCACTGGCGTTCCGTGTGCTTACTGCTAGGTCATTCTGTGCACTCTGTGTGGGCTCTCTCTGTTTGGCAGTCTTCTTGGCTTCAGGTTATGGCTAAATCTAATAGCAGAGAGTGGCCTGCAGAGTTTTAAGGCCTTAACCATCTAATATTAGATCTGACCAGCCACCCAGAGTTAAGTATGAGTTAAGCCCTGTGGTCAAGCCTTGGCTCGACCATGAAGGTCTTTGTGAGTTTATGTAAGTGACTTTAGCTTTCCGAGCTTTTCTAGTAATTATGTTGTCTTTGTGAAAAAATTTTGAGGTGCGTTGATGACTTCTAGATTGCGGTTTTTGTTTGCCTTGGCAATAGACCTCTTCCTCTTCCTTGCCTCCCTCTTCTCCCTCCTCCCCTCTCCTTCTTCCCTTCCCTCCCTTCTTCCCCCAGCTACCCTCCTCTTCCTTCATATACAGCAGGGTCTTATAATATAGCCCAAGCAGGACTGGAACTTACGTGTAGCCTGGCCTGGCAGATCTCAGGTGCGTGAGAGCTCACCGAATAAACTTTAACATATAATATATTTAACTGAGGAGTGACTCTGATTAGAAAGGGAATTGGAGCTGCAGTTGTGTGTGTGTATTGGGGGGCTGGGGTGTGGTCCCCTCCTTGGCTTACCCTTAGGCTTCATCCTTCTTTCTTTACCCAGTCTGAAGTGACAAGCAGGACCCAGCTTAAGCATCTGTCCTGATTTGGTCTCATGTTGCTGTTCTTACGTTCTCATCAAGAGCTGTCCTGTCTCCAAGGGTCAGCTGCAGAATGTTACCCAGCCCTGATCACATCTGAGCAAGGTCTGTGAGATCTGACCACACAGCCTTGTTCCCTCTTGTGGCCCCAAGGGATAGGGATCTGTGGAGCGTGACCCAGTGGGTGACCACATGGCTTTCCTATACAGTGGCTTGGGTTGTTTGTTTGTGTGTGTGTGTGTGTGTGTGTGTTTGTGTGTGTGTACATTTTTGTATGTGGGTGTGCCTGCATGTGGGAGCCAGAGTTTGACATCTGGTGTCTTCCCTAGTCATTCTTCACATTATTATTATTAATTACTATTATTTGTGTGTGTGTGTGTTGGATGTGAGTGAGTGTCTATATTGGTGTGTACACTTTTGTAAGTGGGTGTGCATGCACTTGGAAGCTAGAGGTTGACATCTAGTATCTTCTCTAGTCATTCTCTGCCGTGTGTGTGTGTGTGTGTGTGTGTGTGTGTGTGTGTGGTGTGTGTGTGTGTCTTCTGAGGGAGTGCCCTGGCCCATACGGATGTGAATGGAGGCCAGAGGTGGACATCAGTATGTCCTTCCTGGATGTGTCTCCACCTTTTTGAGACAGGGTCTCTTACTGAACCTGAAGCTTACGTTTGAACTGGACCGGCTGCCTGATCAGCCCCTGGGATTCGCTGTCTCTATTTCTCAGCACAGGCGCTCCAGGAATGTGCTGAGCCTAGCTTTTACATGACTTTTGAGGGCTAAACTCAGGTCCTCACATTTGTACAGCCAGCATTCTACTGACGGGGCCATCTCCCACCTCCAACTATTCCTTCTCTTCATTCTTTCCAGTATGTTTCATCATCTTCAAAGTGCAATCATTTGACCTCATGAATTAGTGGATCTTAAATGAGAAAATACCAATGGGTCCAGGGGCATGGTATTCAACACACTGTAAGCTGTAATCGCCATTTTCCTTGTGAATTCTGCTGCCTGGGTATCTTTTGTGAGGCTTGTATTCCAGTACATTGTCAATGCTTCTTAAGCAGATGCATACATACCAACTTGTTTTATGAGCTGCAAAAGGCTCAGGGTATGATGGTGACTCCACAGAGAGCAGGTGTTTGGATTATTGAGTACTTGTCAAGGGCTATGGAGGGAGATTTTACTTGGGTGCATTTTAGCAAAATTATAAGGGTAAGAAGGAAAACAATAATGTCATCCACAGAATCCACAGCACCTCTTGAGGAGGCTCTGCAGGTTGGAGTGAGGCATGGCCAGGAGCATCCTTGAGGTTGAACCCAAGATGTTAGATTGAGTTCTTCTCTGGAGGCTTTGGAGGAAAATATTCACTTCTAAGACCACCTACCCTGTTGGAAGTTGTAGGGGTACAGCCCCATTTCTTTACTGGCTGTTGGTAGGGGTCACTTTCAGCTTCCAGAGGCCACTCTCAGGGCCTGACCACGTGCTTCCCACCTCACCTCCTTCCCTCATCAGAATCTGGTCCCTGGCTTCTCTCTCAACCCTTTTGTTTTTGAGGCAGGGTCTAGTTAATATCAAGCATGCTGGCCTCGGACTTTCAATCTTCCTGCCATAGCTTCCCAGGAGCTGAGATTACAGGCGTGTGCCATGACACCTGGTACCCAGGCTCGTCCTTTCTGACCATCAGGGGGAAGCTCTTTTTAACCTAAGTTTAATGAATTAGTTTTTGGAACTGGGGATAGAATTCAAGAGTTAGAATTACACTATTCCAGAAGGTCTGCTTTGAAAGGGCTCAGTGGTTAGATCAGGCCCAAGGTCACCTGATTTGGGACCTGCAAAATTCCTTACAGCAGTTCCTAGATTTGTGCTTTATTGAATCTAGGGATAGGGAATCTTGGGGGCCAGTTTGGAAGTCTGCCTTCTGTTGAAAGTGTTCTTTAGCATGGGGACTGAGGGGTCACAGGCTTTAGAGGGTAAAGCAGGACCTTCCAGGTAGAGGATCAAGGGTAAACAATGGTAGATATAGGAAGGCAGGAGAGGGTGGGGTGGTATGGAGCCCACGGAGCTGAATGGACACTGCGGATGGAGGGCTCAGGCTGGGTGGGTGCTGTGTGTGGTGGGGTAGGACTGGATAGGTGTGGTAGGTGTCCATTAACGAGGTACTGAAGTGTTCAAGGACAGCAATGGCCACTTGGGATGGCTCAGGAGGAGAGGAATTAATACAGACTGAGAAGAGCAGCAAAGGCCTCCTTTGCTGTCCTGAAGAGACACATGCTTCCCTTCCGTCTCTACTCCATGGTTCTTATCCACTCAGCAAGTAGTAACAGGGCATCTGCCATGAGTCTGCCCAAGGACAGGGTAGTAACCAAGATGGACTTCATCTGTGTTCCCCACAGGAGGCTCAGGGTGTCTGAAGAGGGGGAGGAGCAAGAGGGGAACTGATGCAGAGGGCGTGCCTCAACAACGGGTAGCACAGAGGGGTCCGTGGAAGCCCTGGGGAGTTTCTCTACCACCAGGGCCTGGTTTAAAGAAGGCAAAACAGGAGCCCTTTGTCCTTGCCCAGAGGTCTGTGGAGCGCTTTCCTGGGGTACTTACCTGGGCCTTTCTCTTTTGCTCAGTAGGAAGTCTGGGCTGGCTCTGGGGGAGTCCGAGACCATAATTCTGAGGGAATGGGGGCAGGGGGCGGGGGTAGAAGAAAGTACAAAACCATTTGATCAGAGTCCAACCCCTGGAAAAGAGCTAAGTGTCTTTTTGCTGGCAGCTGCTGCAAAAGGTGCAATCATTAGAAGGTGGCATTTTGCATTAAAATTGTCCCCATCAGCCAGTGACATTTTCTTGTTCCTTCTGGTCAGGAGACCTTTTAGTGCCACAGATTCAAATGATTCAGGCGTCAGAATTTCTCTCCCTCTGGGAGAGAAATGTGGTCCAATCACCCTGGGGTGGCTGTGCGCATTAGCCAAGGTTAAAAAAGCAGGTGAACTAGTGAGTACAGCCAGGGCTGAGGGCTGAGCATGGCGACACAGACCGTAGCGGAAGTACACAGCCGAGCTTTGTGCAATGGAGCCATCTTTTTGTGTGGCTAGGTAATGGAGCTGACAGTCACACGCTTTGTGAGTGCATTCATCACTGTGGAGAGAAAGATCCACAGGGAGATAGGTGTGTGTGTGCACCAAGGAGAGAAATAAGCAGGTGTGAACAAGAGTGTGTGCAGGGAGGCACCTATGTGGGCTCATTTACAGTGTGATGCATGTAGGGAGAGAATGTTTTCATCACTGGATAATGGCTGGGGGGACAGTGACAGCTGACCCCCAAAGATTGCCTACCTATTCTTAGGGTCATCGTTATTTCGGTAAGGGGTACCACATATGCCCAACTGTTAAGCTTAAAAACTAAGGGTCCTTTTGTATATATGTGTGTAGGTGGGCAGCAAATGCGTGTGAGCATACAGGTGCTGGTGAACATGTGTGGACATCTATAGGGAAGCCAGGGGTGGATATTAGATGTCTTTATTGATAGCTCTCCACCTTGTTTTTTTGAGACGGGTCTCTCACTGAGCCTAGAGTTCACTGATGTGGCTAGGCTGACCAGCCACTGAACTCCGGGGACCCTCCATTCCCAATGCCAGGGCTAAGGACCGGTGCTGCCCTGCTGCTCAGTGTTTTCTGTGGGTGTTGTGATTATGTGATTATGAACTCAGGTCATCACGGTTATATGGCAAGTACTTTACTGACTGAGACATCTCCTCTTCAGACAGGCCTTCTCTGAGCACTTGAGTTCAAATATGTTCCCTGTCCCCTCCAGGATTTCCTCCACTGAAGTATTTTTTTCCTATGGGGCACCATCTTACTATGGGTTTGTGTGTAAGAACATTGTCCTTTTACATCCTGCAGAATACTGGGCCCTGGCGACAAGGCGTTGTTCTCAGCCACTTCTCTATGGAGTAAGGCACTCAGTGCATGCTTTGTAAGCTAATGGGGTGACTTGTGTCCTTGTGCTGTCCTAGGGCTGGCTGAGATCGAGGAGGACTAGGTGTGCTGCTTCAGTGCTGGGCACTCTGGTGCAAAAGTTGGCTTATGGGGCCATGAGCTCCTTGTCACAGAAAATAGAGATGGAAGGAACATGGCTGTCAGCCTACACCTGGTGTGTGTGTGTGTGTGTGTGTGTGTGTGTGGTACCAGCCAGCGCCATGCTGGGGGTTACAAGGCTCCTCAAGGATGGGCCCCACTGGCCCTCCCTTCCTTTCTTGTGTCTTGTTCTCTCACACCTCCCTACCTGCTTTTGTGTCTGCCCTTGCTGTATAGGCTGGATGGCTCTTCTTTCTCCTTGTCTAGCTCCATCTCGGCCAATAATCCACCAATATTCAGAGAACAGACATAAGAATGAGTGAGGGATCCCTAGGATAAGCATTCAGGGCAGCTTGGGCCACTTGACGTAAGGATGCCTGCCTCTGGGTAGGCTGGGTTGATGGCTGCATGTGTGTGAGGTGCTGTGGGGACCCAGAGTCAGAGCCAGGGTGCCCAGTCTGGGTTTGTTACTTCCTAAACATACGACCTTGGCTGAGAATGTCAAGTTTATCAAAACCTCAGGTCTTTCAGCTGCAGACGGCCCATTTTTCAGAAGAGGAAGCTGAGGCTTGGACCACAGAGTTAGCCAGTCCTAGGATTTGGATCTCAGTCCTGTGTAGCTGTGAAATCCATGGTCTCAGACCCTGGCCCATGTAGCTTTCCATGTCCCATCAGGCCCAGTTCAAAGATCAGGATGCAGATCTGAAGAGATAAAGGCTCTCTGCTGACCTCTCACTGCTGTGGCTCACCCATCCTTCCAGCTCTCGCCAGGCTGTCCCTAGGGGACAGGTGCAGGCCGGTGCCCTCTCTGCCTGCTTCTGCTACTTCTAAACTTTACATTGGGCTCTGTCATTAGCCCAACAACAAGCTCCCTGTTTGACCAGCCCTGTCCAAATTTGCTCGGCGCGAGCAGGAGCCCATGGTAAGTAAACGGTTTTCTGTTGATATTTGAACGCTAATGAAGAGGCAGCGAGCGAGGCCCATTAATAACTGAGGAGGTGATTGTGTTTGCAGAAGGCCTGTGTACAGCATGTCAGCCTGTGCAGGGCCTGGCCCGCCTCCTTATTGATTTCCCGATAAGCTGAACATGGCTCTTGTTCTTGTTCAGGGCTTCCTCCATGCAGTCCTAAGGTGGGGTCAGCTTCTCCCCCATCACCCCCAGGAAAGCCTGGATCTCAGGTGAGGGCGAGGGTTTTTTTTGTCATTCATTCATTTACCATACATGGATAGAGTGTCTAGCATGTGGTATACATAGGTCATTACCAATAGCCAAGCCCCATCCTTACTTAGAGATAGAGTTTGCCCTTCATCTTCCTGGGGAGGGTGCCCTTGGTACCTGTGGAGAACGGACTCAGTGTCTGCTTGGACATTTTTTTTTTTTAAATTTTAGTACAGGGTCTGAATCCAGAGCCTCACTCATGCTAGACCACTGCTCTGTCACTGAGCTGTACCCTTAGGTGTCTTCTACTTACTTAATTTACTTAACTTTAAAAAAAAAAATTGAGACAAGGTTTTATTAAGCTGCCCAGGCTGGCCTTCAGCTCACACTGCAGCTCAGGCTAAACTTGAGCTTTCGTTCCTCCTGCTGTGGCCTCCAGAGCAGCTGGGATAATGGGCCTGGGCCACCAGGCTTGGCTTGCACTTCTCATCAGGTACCAGGTGATTCCTATGCCGACCATACACCAGGTGATTCCTGTGCCGACCATACACCAGGTGATCCCCATCAGGACCCTCTGTCACCATCTGGTGAGGACCTGTGATGGAAGATGGCCCTCTGACAGGTGCTGTACTTCCTGCCTGTGTCATCCTTAGCTCTCAGGTCCCACAGGCTCAGTGTGGGAGCTTTTGGTTTTATGTTGGAAGAAGGGATGCAGGGCGGAGCAAGCGGCCCACTTGCTTTCCTCATTAGAATTATTCTGGATCTTGAGCTCTTCCGAGAGATGCCACACCAGGTCTGAGGCCAGGGCTCAGTGTGAAGCTGTGGTGGGTACCAGGACTCCCAACCTGAGACTGGTTTCGGGGTCGTTTGTTATGGCCTTGCAGAGGATTGAGGACGACCAAAGTACTGACTTGTCTCATGAGCTTGCTGTCCGGCAGAACAACGAATTCAGATACACCAACAGCCATGGATCCAGGGCTGGGGAAGGAGAAAGAAGGGAGACAGGAGGCTGGGGGGCACTTCCTAGAGGAGGTGGCACTTGGGTTGGCTCTTAAGGCCGGTTATGAGCCCACAGGAACATAATTTTTGCTTCCCTGGCAGAGAAAGCAGGAGTAGACCGCCACTGGCTGCAGACTTGTGCAGAGACCCAGGTTTGTCTCCTAGACTGGATGGGGTGGGTTATTTTTTGGGTGAGGGCTTTGTCAGAAAGGTCCTTTCAGTGGGCCTGGAGTCTAATGTTTAGGGCTGGGACCAGAGGCCTTGAAGACAGCATCTGCATGTGTCTATGTATATCTATATGTCTATGCCTATGTCTATATTTTATCTATATATGTTTGCATATAAGTATATACGTATGGTGTGCTCAGTGGAGACCCAAGGTTAATGTTGGGAGTCTTCCTTGACCACCTCTCCACTTTATTCGTTGAGGCAGAATCTCTCAGTGGAGCCCCAGAGCTTGCTGATACTAGCTAGCCAGCTTGTTTTAGGGATCCTCTGTCTCCACCCTCTGAGTGCTGGAATTGTAAGTGTGTTGCCATGCTTACCTGACACTTACGTGGGATTGGTTGATCTGAACTCCAGTCATCATGGTTGCATGGCAACTACTTTGTCCATCAAACCATCACTACAGCCCCAGCATCTTCACTGATGGGGTGTTGGTGTTCACAGATCTTTCCCATTGAATATTCTAGGGAAAGGATAAAGGAAGGCGTGACATGGGAGCCAGGAGGCTCCGACTCTTATCCTAGCTTTGCCGCTGACTGGAAGACTCACTTTCTTTCCTGGAGCCCCCATGTGCTTGTCTCTAGAATAGAGCCAGGGAGATCTGCCTCGGTACATTCTGGGAGAATCACTTGGGGGAAAGAGAATACACAGAGTGATAAATAAAAGTAATACAGCTCTGAGATCCCATCAATGCACCAAGAAACACAACCCAAACATCCGAATCCAGCTTTGGTCCCTAACTAGAGACATGTACATCTCACAGATGCTGGACTCTTTTGTACTGGCATCTTGTTTACAGCCTTGGGGTCAAGGGCAAGGAGTTAGATAATAGAGAACAAAATGGGGTTTAGGAACTGGGGGCCTGATAACAATGTTGGGGACAAAGAGAGTGAGAGAAGCTGGGTGGTGGTGGTGCATGCCTTTAATCCCAGCTCTTGGGAGGCAGAGCCAGGCAGATCACTGCGAGTTTGAGGCCAGCCTGGTCTATAGAGCGAGATCCAGAATAGGCACCAAAACTACATGGAAAAACCCTGTATTGAAAAACCAAAACCAAAAAAAAAAAAAAAAGGAGGTGAGAAAGTTCAAACTGGACTCTTGAGTCAGTGCTAAGGAAGTCAACTTGGCTGGTGTCCTTTTTCTCAGAATACAGGGGCCCTGACCAGACTTCTGGCTTCAAGGCCCCCTCTCTGTTAGTGCCTGAGCCAGGGCCCTGAGGAAGAGGCAGATGACTCAGGAGGAAGAAGAGACCCAAATCCCAGAGCAATGAGATGCTTAGCTATCAGCTGAGGTGACTTGACATGGAGAAGTAGAGAACAGGCCTGTGCCCTCCTCTGTTCTGGTGATTCTCTGTCTGATGAGATTTACTTCTGATAATGCATTGGCCTTTTTTCTTCTGGCTTTAAGAGCAGAGTTAGTGGGGGATCACTTGGGAAAGACTCTCTAGCATGCTGCATCTCAAATGTGGGGCCCAGCCGCACTGCAGACTCCTTAGCTCTGCTGAGATTCTGATTCCATTGAGACTGGATACATGGGGGACTTGGGGAATAGGGAGGAGGTGGAGTCAGGAGGAACTTCAGATATTATCAGAAAGCCATAGGGATATGGGGACAACCATGCCGAGACTGAGTTACAAGTTGGGAAATAAAGAATTAGATGGTGCAGGTAAGCCAGACATTTGGGACATTGCATTGAAAAATTATCAACTGGAAATTTAAAAAAAAACCTCAGGTTGGGTGTTGGGTCAGGAGTAGAGTACTTGCCTAGAATGTATATGAGGTCCTAGGTTCAATACCCAGTACTGCCTCCTCCCCGCAAGGCAGTCTCAGTGGACATCTGATTTCTTAAGATTTTGACTCATTTTCTTTAACTTAAAGGGAAGGTTGGTCAGGATGGAAACACAGGGATTTGTCCTTGGCCTTTGTCCTGCATCAGTGTCTGAGGCCTGGCACCTTGGGGGCTTGGTTGCTGATGTGAGACCAGATGTTGGGAACCACTCCAGCTCAAGAGCCACTGGTAATAACCACTGGTTATTTAGAACCATCAGTACATCTGGAAACTGGAGGCATGCACTGGGAAATGCTGCTGAGAATAAGAAGAAAAGAGCTGGGCTCTGGTAGAATTGGAACAAAAAAGGCTCAGGGGACCCAGGCTGCATGAAGGGAGAGACTGTTGGTTTTAACATACAAAGAGCTGACTAATGCCTCCCTTTTAGGGAGCTGCTTGCAGATTCAGAACCATATGGGTAGACATGGATGTATCTGTGCAGTGCTGGCTGCCTGCCTGGGAATGAGCATGAGGCAGCGTGGGAGGAATCAATACTTTCCCTCATTATGCACCTGCCTTGTCCTATTATATAAGAACTGGCCTTTTGGAAATGGTAAGCATAGCTGGTGCTCTTCTCTCCAAGTGGGTTGATGAGAGTGAAACATGTATGGAGCAGCCCGGGTACTCTTCCTCCTCTCCCACTGGGCTTCCCTGCCTGCAAGGAACTCACAGAGGCCTCTCTTCCTACTTGGGGCAGTTTGTCCTTGCCTGGAAAAGACCTTTAGCTCTGAGTGTTGTGGAATATGATTTTAAAGTGTGTTACTTTTGTTTATGTTGCATTTGTTTAATTCTGTGAAGCTGTGTTACTGTGCCTGTTTAAAATACTTGATGGTCTAATAAAGATCTGAACAGCCAATAGCAAGGCAGGAGAAAGGATGGGTGGGGCTGGCAGGCAGAGAGGATAAATAGAAGGAGGAATCTGGGAGAAGAGAAAGAGCCAGAGAAGGACGAGGACTCCAGGGGCCAGCCACCCAGGTACATACCAAGTCCTGGAGTAAGAGTAAGATTTACAGAAGAGAACAGGAAAAGCCCAGAGGCAAAAGGTAGATGGGATAATTTAAGTTAAAGAAAGCTGGCAAGAAACAAGCCAAACTAAGGCTGGGCATTTATAATTAAGAATAAGCCTCTGTGTGTGATTTATTTGGGAGCTGGGTGGTAGGTCCCTTAAAAGAGTATAAAACAAACAATGATATCTGAGTACAAAAGCCATTGCAAGTTCACTTGGAACTTCTCAGCAATGTGGATGAGGGCTCTGTCTACATGGAGGCAACTGCCCTTTGAGCCAGACAGCAGGGAATTTATATAAAATTTTAAACTGAGGGAAAGAGAATGCTGACAGAGGAGAGGGGCATAGGCAAGTGGTGGAGGTATCCGGGAAAGGAGCCATGGGAGAAGGCTGAAGGAGGCTGGAGGTGGGCCATGGGGGCCTTACGTACCAAGCTGACTTTGAACTTTATTGGATAGACATAAGAGGGATCCATTGGGATTTAAATAATCTGGAAGTTTGTCTAGAAGGGAAGATCAAGCGAGGGGAGCAAGGTCATGAACTCTGGGGTGTCACACGTTGCTGCAGGAGAGATTTGGGTACTGTTCTCAGAAGCTAGGAGCAAAGGAAGGAGTCAAGAAGAGTGGGGAAGAGACAATGGCTTTGGTGGCAGACCAAAGGTTTTATATAAAATTTTAAATGAAGATTTTATAATTTTTAATTGTGTGGATGTGTGTATGTCTGTGGTATATGTGCATATGAGTACTGTTGTCCCAGAGGACAGAAATGTCAGATCCCCTGGAGCTGGAGTTATAGATGGTTGTGAACAATCTGATATGAGTGCTGGGCATCCGACTTGGGTCCTCTGCAAGAGCAGTATGTGCTCTTAATGGCTGAGCCATTTCCCCATCCCTGGTGCAGGCTTTTGAGGCCTTAGCTATTGTAGGAAGCCTGGAAGGGATCCAAGCCTCAGAGAGGGAGGTTGGAGGATGCAGACATCAGAGCCAATGGTACACAAACACAAGGAGGAATTGGGGGGGTGGTAAGGAGGAGAGGAAAGGTCGTACTAACATAGCTGGATACATGACTGATGAGGAAACACACACAAATGGACCTCAGGGACAGGGGTGGTGTGAGAGGCAGACAGGGAATGGTGTGATGGTGCCTTTCTTCAGATCATTTTTATAGGCCTGTGTAGATGAACAGTCTTATTAAACAAGAAACACAGAGCCAAATGCAGAGTTAATAGCCCAAGAGGTTAGAGCAATAGCTAAGAGCTAAAAACCTTACCCTTCACTGCCGCTGCTGTCCTTTCTCTCCACAAGAGACCTACATCCTGTGTGTCTGTCTTTTTATTGACTTTCTGTTCTGCCTTCTCACTGGTTGTAAACCCAACCACATGACCTCCTTGTCACTGCCTGTCTGTACACACCTCCAGGTCTTCTATGGTTGGTATTGAGATTAAAGGCGTGTGTCTCCATCCTGGCTGTATTCTTGAACACACAGAGATCCGCCTAGCTCTGCTTCCCAAGTGCTGGGATTAAAGGCGTGCGCCACCACCACCAGGCTTCTGCTATGGTTTGCCATTAGCTCTGACCCCCAGGCAACTTTATTTATTAACATACAAATAAAATCATATTTCAGTACAAATAAAATATCACCATAGGCCTGTCTTAACAAGGTGCTTAATCTAGCAGCAGGTCCCCCTGACTCTGAGACCTACAAGGCAGACGTCAGGCCACTTCCCTCTTTCCTTCCCAATGGCTCTGAGCTTGTATAGTAAGTTGAGGGTCTGTCTAGACATCAACAGGTGAGGCCAATTTTGCTGAACTACTTAAAAACAAAGCAAAGCAAAACAAAAACAAAAACAAAAAACAACCAAAACCCAAAGTACAATAAATAAACAAGTGGACCAAAACCAAAGCACAGATTTTGGTGTATCTCAATTCCCTCAACAAAGAACTTCCTCCGCCTCAGCTTGGCACAAGTCATGGGCACCCTGAGCAAGACAAAGAAGGCCGACCGTGCAGGGAAAGAGCCTGCAATAAGATAAGCAAACTTCATGAGGAGGGGAGAGTGATACATTCTTCCCCAGGGTTATGTGTGGATTTGGGAGAACCTGGGAGAACAGCTTCAGATAGGTGAGGCCTCAGCAAGCCCCCCTTCCCCCACAAAATTTGTTCTTTTTTTTTTTTTTTTTG
>CABHPQ010163780.1:0-23752 GCA_902168405.1 Peromyscus aztecus | reverse complement strand
TCTCTCTCTTCCTTCCTTCCTTCCTTTCTTTCCTTCCTTCCTTCTTTCTTTCTCCTTTCTTTCTTTCTTTCTTTCTTTCTTTCTTTCTTTCTTTCTTTCTTTCTTTCTTTCTTTCTTTCTTTCTTCTTCTTCTTCTTCTTCTTCTTCTTCTTCTTCTTCTTCTTCTTCTTCCTCTTCATTTAAATATATATTTGTGAGAAGGAAGTAGACTCTGGTGAGTGACATCTAGCACTTGTCACCGTTAGTCTGGTCCTAAAAACCTCAGCAGAGCCTGGTGATAAGGAAAGCCCACATACACTTCCATCTTGTCTCCCTTGGATTTTGAGCACATAGGAATCCATGGCCATTGCCGTTCAGTAGAAGCAGATCCTCTGGTCAGGGAGATCAAGATGGGAGATCCTGGGAGGCACTTCAGGTGGAGTAGATCTCTGTGACAGAGAGAAATCAAGCCATGGCATTTATGGAGACAGTAAACAAGAGTGAAGAGAAGCTAGGTGGAAAAGCAGGTTGAGAGAAAGAGCATCAGCGATGTCACAGTCAGGAACAAAGGCCTTTTAGGGTGATGGGGAAATGATTTATATGGACCCTGAAACATGGGCTCTGTGCTAAGGCATTCCAGGGAGGGTAAAGCACAGGGCGATTGAGAGGGTTCTTGAGTAGGGGAGCAATCAAAGATAAAGGTGTTATCATTCACAACCACAATTCTACATCTGATTTGGCCTAAAGATTAGGATGCAACAAAAGTAAAGAAGTATCCAAGGGCTGGTGCCAAGACCTGCTAGCCTCTGTGTAGCCAGTCCACACTGCAGTTCCTGTGGTCGCTACAAAACTAAGAGGGCTTGTGATTGCAGAACCCCATCTGTGCCAGAAGAGGGCACTCTTTCCTAGCAGACTGTGCGGTTTAACCAAAAGCAAGCCATACTGACCCTTCCTCTCAGCTGCAGCAGACACAGGGTACTTTATTCAGAGCTGGGGCATGCTGCCTGTACAGCACAGCCAACAGGACTCCCTGACATTAGACCAAAGTGATAGACTTGGGGTCTTGTCTGGCTACCCACCCTTTAATCTACAAATACATAATGAGAACTGCACATAAGTCAGCATTCTTCCGGGTTAGAAGTACAGGAGAGGTGGATGAAGAGGCAATGATCTGTGATGATTAATAAGGTATGATGTGCAATAGCCTAAAAAAGACATCTTAGGTTAACTCTAACCATGATAATAAAACTGTTAAGACATTGAGGAAATACCTGACACTGCTATGTGACCAAGAACCCGAAACTAGATAGGTCATAGGTCTAGCGAAAACAAAAACTAACACTATCATTCTGTTAAAGGAACATAGTAACAAAATGACTTCCAATGACTACTGCTAGCCCCACGGATCAGGGACACTTCCTCTTGCAGTAGATGAGAACGAATACAGAGACCCCAAATGGACAGTGAGTAGAGTGAGCAACTTTGGAGCACTCAGTTCTAAAGGGGGTGCCTTCGTCACAACCCTTCCTTTAAGACTCAGGGCTGTATTCAGAAAAGGAGGTAGAAGAATTGTAAGAGCCAGAGGTGATAGCTGACTGCAAGGAAACAGTGTCTTCCAGACACAGCAAGACTGAGCAGGAGAAGTAGACACGGGTTCTCAGCCCTACCCAAGACACTACCTGCAACTGATACCTGCTGAAAAAGGAAAAATTAGGTTTCTCCAATGGAGTCTCACTGGGTGATTAACCACACATCAGAGTAGGTCCCATGCAGGAGTAGTTGGCCAATACAAAATGAATTCAATGATATTTATGTAGTTTTTTTTGTGTCATTTTACTTTGTTTGGAAATTTTTGTCATTTCAGTCTTTTGCTTGTTTAGTTTGATTTCCATTTTTGTGTTTTTCAGAGTTTTTTTTGTGTGTGTTGTTTTGTTTTTGTTTCTTTATGAGAGAGGGGGGAGAGAAACTAGAGAGAGAGTGTGTGAGCAAAAAGTTAGGGGTTAGGGAAGTGAGTCGGATTTAGGAGGAATTGGAGGAGGGGAAAACATCAAAACACATTGTATGAAATTCCCTTTTCAACTGGAAAAAGAAAAGATGTGGTGTGAAGTGCTTTGGATTGGAGTTACAGGTTTGCCAATTCCTGTGCATTCCTACACAGTTTATTTAATCTCTCCGGGCTGCATTGTTTTTATCTGAAAGAAGACAAAAACTGACACTGACTTGGGATTACTCCCAAAGCTAAATACTTCCATGCAATTAAGGAGTTCTGCAGTACCTGGAACCCTGGACTTCCCATTAGAAGATGGCTGTCGTTCCTGTTCTCGAGACGCTTGCACTCGTGGAGCCTGTCAGCAAATGTTTGTCAAGCGCCACGCTCTATTCCAGGGCTGCTCTCAGGTGCTGGGGAGTGTGTGATGAAGACAGATTGGACAGCACCTGTGCAGAGAACGTGCGAGGTAAGCAGTAAGAAGTAGCTACGTAGTAAGTTCACTGTTCTAAATGATAAAAAGAAGCACGGGCTTTCCCGGAGCGATGCTGACTTCGTTCTCATTCAACGATGTGAGCCTGGGATGCTCACTGCATCTCTCTGGCCCTTGGCTTCTGCATCTGGAGGGGGAAAAGATCAGCTTCCCTCTGATGTTGCTCATGATGGCATCATAGGCTAGTAGCCATGGTGATGATGACACCCTCAGATCTGCCTGGTGATTCAGAAGCCCATCACAGGGAGTTCTGCAGACCTCCAACTCCACCAGCAACCCTGAGGTTTCTCATGATGCTTTTGGAGACTTTTCTGTCTTTTTCCCGTAAAGAAGGAACCTTAGATCAAGGTAGACTCTAAGAGTCCTATGAGGTTTATTATTCAGGTTTCCTGCTGGAAGATTGAATCCCTTTGTTACTTCACCTGTCTGTCAAGATATAATTGTTATTTGAACAGGTTATATTGCTTTTTAAGTTCACTTTTAATTATCAAGTCCTATGGCCAAAAGAACCCTTGACAGTCACTGCTGATGAATGAGGACAGTGTCATAATAGAGGACTCCTGGGCCCTGGTTGTCAAAGGATGGCGCTGGCAGTTCATTTCCAAGTAACACGTGAGCCATCAGTCATTTGCAAAAAGCTTTGAGTTGGTGACGGCAGCTCTGGCCGCTATTTCCAGAATTTCTGCTTGACATGGCCCTTGTATGACTTGAAAACCACCCTGCTCAGATCAACATCAGAAAACAGAAAGCTCAGGGAGACACCATATTGGGGATCAACATTAAAGAAAAGGCAGCAAGTGTTCCCCTCCACCATGAAGGATGTGTTGGAAATTGTTGGAAGGATTGGTTCTTCCCAAGATTCCTCACACCCGACAGTTCTGTTGCTTTTGTTCAGACCAGACTGTATGAGAAACAGCTATATAAAGCTCTTCCTAGTTACGAAAAGTCAACCATGTTGCTGACTATTCTGGAACCTGTCCAGAAGCTGCACCGGTAGTGGATGCAGATAATGACCTTTCCCAATCAGCAACTCTTCATGAGCTATGCTGGTGAAACCTTGACCAGTACGTGAAAGGGCTTCGTCAAGGTGTTTGGATTTGGAAGATGTGTCTTCCTGCCCTGACTTTTTCATAGGACACTGTCCTTCAGCTATTCTGTCTCCAGAAAAACAAGGGACCATTTGCTTTCTTTTCTTTTCTTTTCTTTTCTTTTCTTTTCTTTTCTTTTCTTTTCTCTTCTTTTCTTTTCTTTTTTTTTTCTTTTTTGTTTTTTCAAGACAGGATTTCTCTGTGTAGCCCTGGTTGTCCTGAAAATAGCTCTGTAGACCAGGCTAGCCTCAAACTCAGAGATCCACCTGCCTCTGCCTGAGTGCTGGGATTACAAATTTATGCATCACCACCGCCCCACCAACTATATTTCCTAATCCTTCTGCCAACCTTCAATGCATCTTCACTGACAAAATACCAATGCCTTACAGAAGCGTGTTCATTCTTGCTTTCCAAGGCCTCTACACTGGCTCATCTCTGTCTCTAAACAGTGTCTCCCATGTGTCTTCAACTTTCCCTCCTCCAGTCCTGTTCTGCTACCTGCTGAACTTTTACCTACTCTAGTCAATTTGAATTCACCCTTGGGGGAGAGCAAAGACAGCAATAGGTTATCAATGCAGAAAAAAGACCAGACTGTGAACTCTAGCCCCACCACCTGGAACTGAGCTTGAGTGGGTTACCCATTTCTTTCTTTATAAAATAGAAAGAACATTATCTCCCTTTGGGGTTCTGAGCATTCAATGTGATCGTGCAGATGAAATCACAGTTTAGAGTGGACAATAATCAAGTCAGCAAGAAAGCAAGTCCTAGACATTCTGTGGCGTCTAACCTCAGGTCAGTGCAGGCTGCTATCATAAGTTGCCATGCAAGGTGGATTACGAATAACCAAGACTTCCTTCCCACACTTTCAGAGGCTGAGCAGTCTAAGGTGGAGATGCTGACTTCAGCTGTCTGCTGAAGACCTGGCTCCTACTCATAGCACATGTGCAGTATCTCACAGGGTGGAGGGGCAGCAGAGTTCTCAAAGGCTCCCTTCATAAGGGCGCTAATCCACTTATAAGGGCTCTTCCTCTACGATTTAATCACCACCCCCACACCCCACCCCTAAAACCATCATCTGGAAGTTTGAATTTCAACACAAGAGTTTGGGGGAAAAGAAACATTAAGCCTGTAGTAAATTTCAATAGAACTTACTGGAACTCAAGCTTGGTAGCATACACCAGAAATTAAGCACTCAGAAGGCTAAGGACAGAGTATCACAAGTTCTTAGGCTAGCCTGAGCTACACAGTAAGATCTGTCTATGAAAGAAACAACAATCCACCAAAGTCATTTACTAAAATAAAACAAATAACAAAGATAAATAAAACTATATATATATTGGCTTTTCAAGACAGGGTTTCTCCGTGTAGCATTGCGCCTTTCCTGGAACTCACTCTGTAGCCCAGGCTGGCCTCGAATTCGAGATCCGCCTGCCTCTGCCTCCCGAGTGCTGGGATTAAAGGAGTGCAACACTACTGCCCAGCATAAAACTATATTTTTATCACTGCACTGGATATATACTTAAAAATAACTCTATATATAGGTCTTATACCAGATATCTAAAATTCTTTCCTAATGGAGGACTGTGTCAGACTCATTTCTATCTCAATATGCCATATGCCATGCATATTACCCAAGTAGGGTTTTAATAATGACTGCTCTGAGTATTTTTAATGGAAAATAATTTTTCCATACAATATATTCTAATTACACCTTCCTTTCCCTTGTCTCCTCCCAGATCCTCCCCTATCCCATCCCATACCTTCCTTCCCCTTCTGTCTTTAGAAAACAATGTATCTGAAGCAAAGTCAATTTAGCACTGTCCTGTAGGCACTGGAACTATTTCTTTGCCTTTGGATGTCTAGCCAGCCGCCGTTTATTTGCAGAATTATAAAGAATAAGAATCTGGTTAGGAATGTCCCGCCCCCCCAGGTCTATTCAGGGCACCCCCAGCATCTAAACACAGTAGACACTGGTAATTACAGCCAACCTGAGACAAAGGGCAGCCTACCCTAATGTGACCTTTGAAAACCGAGAAAACAGGTGCCTTTGCAACCTAAAATCCATCTAGTGCTTTGTTGCGTATTTTTAGTATTTAGTGTTTAAAAAAGAGAGCAGGGGAAGGTTTTGAAGTTGATGCCTCCTGCCTCTCTCCCTGAACCCCACTCTGTGAGAGTGTCAGTTCTCAGTCTGTGAGATCCCAAGGATTGGGAGGTCTGGAGGCACATAAGCGCACTTTACATGCAAGGTGAAAATGCTTACCATGTCTAGGTTTGAGCCAGCATGAAAGCTTCTACTGAAGTCACTGGTGTTGCTTAAGTTTTCCTGCCTGGCCCACAGTCAGGACAAATCTCTCTCACCTGCCAGTCCCACAGCCTCTCAGACCCAACCAAGTAAACACAGAGACTTATATTGCTTACAAACTGTATGGCCGTGGCAGGCTTTTTGCTAACTGTCCTTATGTCTTAAATTAATCTGTTTCTATAAATCTATACCTTGCCACATGGCTCGTGGCTTACCGGCATCTTTACATGCTGCTTGTCCTGGTGGTGGCTGGCAGAGCCTCCCTCTGCCTTCCTGTTCTTTTTATTCTCTCTGTTAGTCCCGCCTACACTTCCTGCCTAGCCACAGGCCAATCAGTGTTTTATTAGCAACACATTTGCCATACAGAACATCCCACAGCACACTGGAGTCCGTCCCCTGGAAGCCTAGGGACCCAGCAACCCTAACCTGCAGCTTCCAGGGGCCCAGATCCGGTGAACATAGGATATCGGAGACTGGAGGCAAGCTCTGGTCATCTAACACAGAACTTCAGGATGCCTGCTGATGGAAACGTTGTTGTGGAGTAGATATCATACAAGAAATCTGAGGGAAGGATGGTTTCAAGGAAAAGGAGTTAAGAATCAGGAAGTAATGATTAAATGCTGTCTTTGTTGTTGGTGACAAATAAGGAGAAATGACAGAATGCAGCAGTCCAAGACAAAAATAGACTCAAAGAAGTATTTATGTGGGAGAAGAGGTGTTTATTTAAGACAGGTTTAGCCGAAGTGTAATTGGCCTAGCTGAAATGAAAGAGATAATATATGTCTCCCAATCTGACTATCAGACTATAGAAACAATAAACCCCAAAGAAATGGGAATTTCCTCAGGAATCTCATGCTGGGAGAAAAAAAAAAGTGGCAGTCAGAGGGGGAACATGCCTCCTGGAGAGAGATTCTACCAGGTCCTAACTTGTCAGACCACCTTGCAGGGGAAGACTGAAGCCCAGGCAAGGGTGGGTCAATGGCGGGCAGGGACCACACTGTGACCAGGACTGCTCAGCTCTGCTACACTGGACCCCTGATTAAACTTTAATTTCACTTCAGAACCCTGAAGACTGACTTGGGGGATTTAGGAGATCTCTTTGCCTCACTTCAAAGTATAGCCAAATTGAATAAATTTCCCTAAAAAAAAATGTTGTATCTTTTCATTGACTTATTGAGGATAGGTGGTCAGACCTGATGTGGGATCCTGGCTGTGACTCCCCAAGTTTGATGGCAAAAGTAAGTAAGGACTGACTGCAGAAAGTTCTAGTGCTGATAAAGTCTTTTAAAGGTTTATTTGAGTGTGTGTGTGTGTGTGTGTGTGTGTGTGTATGTGTGTGTGTGTGTGTCTGCCACATGTGTGCAGGTACCTGCAGAGGCCAAAAGACAGTGTCAGATTCTCTGTAGCTAGAATTGCAGTTGTGACCAGACAAATTTAGGTGCTGGGAACTGGAACTGGGGAGTTCTGGAAAAACCGTAAACACTTTTAACAGAAGAGATATTTCTCCATAGTTTCTGAAAAAGACTTTTAAACTTGAAGTATAATACAGAGATCTAGTACACAACATGTTGATGGTAATTAACTGTATATGCTTAAAATTGGCCCAGAGTAATATTGAGTGTTCTGAGAAAGAGGAAGGAACAAGGAATGAGAGAGAAACAAGGAAAAGCAATAATCATATGTTAGTTTGGTGTAGCAATCATTGGCTAGGGATGGGAGCCCATGTCCACTTAACCCTCTCAGTGCTGGAACACTATATGGCTTGAACATGGGCTGGGGTTGTGATTGCTGCCACAGTCTCTGGGAGTTCATATGTGCATCAGTCTTGTTGTATCTAACAGACCCTATTTTCTTAGAGCCATCCATCCCCTCTGGCTCTTATAATTTTTCCTCCTTCAATTCCACATAGCTCCTTGAGCTCTGCGGGGAGGGCTTCAGTGAAGACATCCCACTTAGGACAGGGTGCTCCAAAACTCCCATTCTGTGCACACTGTCCAGCTGTGGATCTCTGTATTGGTTCCCCTCTATTGCAGGAAGAAGCATCTCTGGTGATGGCTGAGCAAGATGCATTCATCTATGCCTGGAGGAGAAGGTCATTGGGAGTCATTTTATTGCCACATTCCTTCAGCAGGACAATCGTACTCAGTTTTCCCCTAAGTCACTGGCCTATCTAGTCTCACATTCTTGGCAACCAGAGCAGTGCCAAGTATGAATTCCATTTCATGGACTGGAACTTAAATCTAATCAGATAATGGTCACCCCACAACATTTGTCCCACGACTGCACCAGTGTATCATACAGACAGGTCACCATTGTAGAGGTTTGTAGCTGGGTTTATGGTTACTCTTCTCCTCTGGTAGCATGCACAGTATATTCCAGTACCATGAACACTAGTCAGTATGGGTAAAGGCTCTGAGAAGGCACCAGCATGACTTCTCCGTGTTTGATGAGATGTTTGTGTTGTCTATAGCAATGGGGCCTTACCATGAGTTTGTGGAAAGCACCAATGGTCTTGATAATAGCCTCAGCTGTTTTGGGGATTCTCAATCCAATTATATGTGATCTATTCCTGTCTATGAAGGTTTCACTTGGTGCTGAGAGATGTCTAATAGGGACTTTGTATCCCCCAAATGATCTGGGGGTTCCATTTAGATTTCTTTCCTATGTGCATATATTTTCAGAAGCTTCTACTGCAGTAGATTTCCATACAACCCCTTAAGTGGCCCTTAGTGTTAGCTGTCCCTCCCTATCTTCCCTCTTTTACTCCCCTATTCTCTCCCACTCTCCATTTAATCCTCCTGTTCAGGCTCCCCGTGTGTCTCTCCATAACTAGATAATCTATTTCCCCTTTCTTGGGAGCTCCCTGAACCCTATTCCCTTACTCTATACCCAACCTCTCTGCTTACGCAGATTGTAGGATGGTTGTTGAGGGCTTAGAAGCTTACATTCACATATATGAGAACACATACCAAATTTGTCTTTTTGGGTTTGGGTTACCTCACTTAGGATGATTTGTTTTTCTAGTTACATGCATTTTACCTGCAAATTTCATGATTTCATTTTTTATAACAGTTGAGTAATATTCCATTGTGTAAAAAATGTACTACATTTCATTATATTTTCATCGATTGTGGGACTATTTCCAAGTTCTGACTATTATTAATAAATAAATAAAAATGTTTTAGCTTCTCTTAGGTCATCCTGTATCTTAATGAACACGGATGAGCAAATGTCTCTGTAGTTGGATGTAAATTCCTTTGGGTATATACCTAAGAGTGGTATAGCTGGATCTGTTTTCAGTTTCCCCAGGAATCACCACACTGATCTCCATAGTGACTGTACAAGTATACATTTCCACCAACAATGGATAAGTGCTCCCCTTTTCCCACATCCTTGCCACAATGAGCTTCCATTTATTTCTTGATCTTGGCCATTTTGACTATTGTAAGATGAAATCTCAGAGTAGTTTTGATTTGTATTTCCCTGAGGACTAAGGATGTTGAAAATTTCTGTGTTTCTAGTCATTTGTGTTTCATCTTTTGAGAACTCTCTGTTTAGTTCTGTATCTTATTTTTTAATTGGGTTATTTGATTTCTTTATGTCTTTTTTTATATATGTCGTTATATATTTTAGGTATCAACACTCTATCATGTGTGTAATAGGTAAAGACCTTTCTGCATTTGGTAGACTGCCGTTTTGTCCAAATGACTGTGTCCTTTGCCATATAGGAACTTTTAAATGTCATGAGGTATCATTTATTAATTTGAATTCTTAGTGCCTGTGCTGTTGGTGTCCTGTTCAAAAAGCCTTTTCTTCCCCCCCCCTCTCTTCTCCTTCTCCTTCTTCTTCTCCTTCTCCTTCTTCTTTTTTGGTTTTTCGAGACAGAGTTTCTCTGTGTAACAGTCCTGGCTGTCCTAGAACTTGCTTTGCAGACCAGGCTGGCCTTGAACTCACAGAGATCCACCTGCCTCTGCCTCCCAAATGCTAGGAGTAAGGTGTGAGCCACCACTGCCCAGCCAGAAAGTCTTTTATTGTGCCTATGAGTTCAAGACTATTTCCCACTTCCTCTTCCAGACTCATATCTGGCCTTATGTTGAGATCCTTGATTCATTTGGAGTTGAGTTTCATGTAGTATGATAAATATGGCTCTATTTGCACTGCTGGAGGTATCATCCCCAATCTCAAGTTGTACTGCAAAACTATAGTAATAAAAATAGCACAATATTATCAACAAACAGACTTGTTGATCAATAGAATCTAACTGAAGACCCAGACAGCAAAGTCTACACATCTATGGATACATGAGATTGACAAAGAAACCAGAAATACACAAGGGGAAGAAGACTTCTATAAATGGTGTTGAATATGAAAGAGTTCAAATAGACCTAGGGGCCTAGTGAATCTTCTTAGTTTCAAGGTCTTTCTAAAGCTATTAAGTTGTTTAATTCCTGAAGATATTAAGATTTTCTACAGGATGAAATGTTTCATCTTCCACTAGAATATCCTGTGTCTTAACAAAATTCTCTACATGATAGAATGCTTCCTCTCAGAGGAAACTGCCATACAACAAGTTATTGGATAAGGTTCCTTGGATTGCCTTGGAGACTTCACAAAGAAGGCCTGTGGCACAGGCTGAACTTGTATACAAGATAAGACATATTCTTATTAGTCCCCAGAATATGACCAAATCTTGAGAAGTCATTAGGAGGAAGAGAAGACAGGTGTAGATTGAATTATAAAGATATTATTCAATCTTTTCTGAGCCTTGTAAGGGTTAATAATTCATGGAAAAGATACAGAAGTAATGTTTATCAGGGCAAGTTTGTGTCTTTACATCCAAGTTCAACTCCTATTCAAGAAAATAAGATTGACATGCTTATACCAAGAAAATAGAAAGGGGATCATGAGATCGGAGGAAGATGTCATGAGGGAGGGTGTAAATAGAGAGGGAAATGGAATACATGTGGTTAAAAAGCTTAAGGAGAAAGTATATGGGGGATGGAAAAGAGCCATCTAGAAGGAGACAGGCAGCATAAGGCAGGCCAGTGGAGGAGGGGAATGATTGATAACAAAGTATAATGACACGTATGTATGAAAGTGCCATAGGGAAACAAGTTACTTTGTTTGCTAACCTAAAAAATATTAATGTAAAATACTGTTACAAAGATGCTCTTAATAAAAGAGGAAAATCTAAAGAATAGTTCATTTTTTCTGCAACGATGCACCTGGTAGTACATCTGATTGAGAAATTTATGCTCCTGCCACAGTAGCACGCTTCTTCCTCAGCTTAGCAGTCAGGTAAGTGGGGGTAGGCCGGGAAGCTGGGTGAGCTTCTTATTTCGACTATTTAAATTAGAACTGCATTCTCCAGAATTCTCTTCCTGGTGTAGTTCTTGGTTAGCATGATGCACAAGCGATACTGTGTGCAATATCTGTAAACTATCAGCTGTACTCTTGATTTGCTATAGAATGTTTTCCAGGGAATTGAAACATTCCCTATAGGAGGAAGGAGAGGGCTCATAGACTCGGGAGGCAAACAAATTGTCACATGTCTGGGGAAGTGTAAAACTTGGAGCTCCTTGAAGGCCTTCCCCAGTTTATAGATGGAGTGAACTGGGGGAGGAGACAGAGCAGCTGAGCTGCAGGTAAGACAGATTCTCAGACTTTCCAGCTGCGGGCTGAACAGAAAGTTCCAGGATTGCAGCTCCTGTCAGCTGTCAATCATGTCGGGGTGGGGTTTTCAGCCATGCAGCTGTTTTTGAGTCATCCCTGCTCCGGTGATTAACCTCTCCCCCAGACTTCTGTTAGTAACCCCCATAAAACTCCTTGTTCCATGCTGCCTTAATTTGGTCTGCTGAATAGATGGTTTTCTAGGACAATATGAATTAGTAAACTGCATGAAAGGAGAGACAGTTTATAAAGAGAATGACTGTCTTGAAAAAATTACCTATACAGGTCAGATTATCCAGGTGGCTCCACATTAGATTTACTTTTAATTTTTAAGGAAAAGGTAAGTTTAGTAGTTATATTTTTGATCCCAAAGAAGTAGGATCTAATGCCGGTAAAGGAATGGACTTTTTAGTAGGGCAAAAGTAAGCAGGCAAAGAGCAAAAATTTCCTTCTTCCATGTCCTTATTTAGGCCTACAGCAGAAGGTGTGTCCCAGATTAGAGGTGGGTCTTCCCACTTCAAATTAAGCAAAAACCCCTCACAGGTGTGCCCTGTTTTGGGCTAATTCCAGATGTAGTCACATTTACAGCAGAAAACAGCCATCACAATAAGAAACAGGAAGAGTTTGTAAGAATAGAATTCTAAGAAACTGCTAAGAGAGACACAAAGATGCTGTGGGATAATGCTCTTGTACACTGGTTTAATAAAATGCTGATTGGCCAGTAGCCAGGCAAGCAGACTAGGAGAATTCTGGGAAGAGGAAGGGCAGTGTCATGAGGCACCAGCCAGACAAAGAGGAAGCAAGATGACAAGGCAGAACTGAGAAAAGGTACCAAGCCATATGACTAAATATAGATAAGGATTACGGGTTAATTTAAGTGTAAGAGCTAGTCACGAGTAAGCCTGAGCTAATGACTGAGCAGTTATAAATAATGTAAAATCTCTGAGTGATTATTTTATAAGTGTCTATGGGTCTGCGGGAGGCCAGGCAGGACCCAAGAAACCTTCAGGCTACACAAAGAAAACAAGTAAAGCAATACATCTTGTTTCTGTACTGAAAGATTACATGGTGCAAAAGTATCATTGTTCCTAAAGTTACCCAGAAAACAATGCATTACAGTAAAACATCAGTTAAAACACATTGCAATATTTTTGAAGCTTTTCTTAGGAAGTAATCTAAAATAAAAATATAGAACATACTATACAGTCAGTCAATTATCAGTATTGATGTCTGACCTGGAAGAAAAGTGTATGCCACTTTTCTTTTTATGGCATACACTTTTCTTCCAGGTATGTATGGCATACACTTTTCTTCTCTCCACATATACAGGTCCAAAGCTTAATTACTGACTTTGAAAAAGAACCTATTCCCGTGACTATGTTTTGAGCCTGAGACTCTGCTAAGTCATAAGCAGTGATATGTAGGACTAGGGTGGGTGACAGTGTGGGGAATGTGGCTTCTCTCATTCTCAGAGACAATGAAGGTCATAAGAATAATGGGTTGTGGGCGTGGTGGTGCACGCCTTTAATCCCAGCACTCTGGAGGCGGAGGCAGGTGGATCTCTCTGAGTTTGAGGCCAGTCTGGTCTACAGAGTGAGTTCCAGGATAAACAGGGCTACACACAGAAAACCTGTCTCAAAAAACAAACAAACAAACCAAAACAAACAAACAAAAACCAAGATCTCCTTCCTGGAGAAGGCCATATTAGGGACAGGTATGTAATGTAGCTGTATGCTTGCCTAACACACGTAAGATCCTAAGTTCTAACCCTGCACCATAAAAAAAAAAAAAAAAAAAAAAAAAAAAAAAAACAGGCACAATTGCAAACACCCATCATCCAAGCACTCGGAAAGTGGAGGCAGGAGGATCAGAAGTTCAAGGTTATCCTTGGCTATATTCCAAGTTTTAGGGCACCTTAGGCTACGGTGACAGCCCATCTGAAAACAAAAACAAAAACAACAAAAAGGGAAGACAATTTTAGAATAAGAAAACACCAATGTAAAAATGCTTACAATAATTTCAAGAAGGCTTGTACACATATGTATATGAGTTGTGTTCATGTATATTTCATTAAAGAAATTCTTTAAAATTAAGTTGTTGAATTTAATTAAACACTAAAATAATGTACAATTTACAGAACAACCAATTTAACTATTAATTCATCTGTCTGTACATATTATTATTCATAATCCCCTTTGGTAAGTATCAGTTACTTCTGGCAATGTGACTTTTGTCTAATTTTTATTTTCTTTTCTATATATCACTTTAAAAAATTTTTGTTTACACCTATAACTTAAGCAAGTGGTTTATAAAGATTCTTTTTAAAAGCTAGTTTCTTCCAAAATGAAGAAATGAAATAAGGCTCTCACAGTTTCTTTTATTGTATGTACTTTATTTGACCACAATCTAAGGGATGGAAGGCCCAGGCACACGTGATTCTCACTTGGGCCCACCTCTTCATCCCTCCAAGGAGATAGTTATAGAAGGAACTGGAAAGGGAACAGTTTTTCCAAGTTTGGTTTCCAGGAAATAGGGGACTTGGGCCTTCTTTATTTACTGCTGCTAGAACTTAAGCTCAGAGCAGAATTGTTTTGCATCCTGTTGAAGGATGATTCACAGATGAAGTCTTGAAGTCCAGTAAGAACTATGGACTATTAGGCCAGTGAGGCCCAAATGCAGAAAATAGGAGGTCTGATGGTGTCTGGTCATTCAATCTTCAGGAAGTGCTAGGCAAGACTGCTGTGTAGAGGGAATGAGAGGTCAGGATGCAGCAGCCTGGCAAAGGACTGTGCAGACACATTCACCAGATTTTCTAAGGATATGTGTGATGCAGAATGAGAACAGAAGCCAGCCTGAACCATGGAAGCCATCCCACAACCTGTCCCAACTATCCCAATCAGCCCCTGGGGATTCTTCCTACACATGGGCTTTCACCAAAGAGCCTCAGGAATGCGTGAAATACTGATTTTATCTCGACTCAGTGAAGACCTTGGACTAGACACCATACTTTTCTGACAGAGATAATGAGCCATAGAGAAGTCTGTTACTTCTGGGGCTGGTACCTGGGGGAGGCCGGCCTCAAAGACTCTGCACAGTAGACTCCAGATCCCATGGACTCTAGAGAGCCTAGTCCTGATTCCATTACCTTGAACAAGCTGCGGCCTTTACAAGTGCCTTGCAATGGACATGGCCCAGTAGTTCTAAGGAATTCTCTTTTCACAAAAGGTCACTCTAGTACTCCCTGGGCTGAGGCTGGGGAGGACATAGTTCCTGGCTGCCTCTCTAGTCACAGGCTCTATGGAGATGTGGAAATTTGCACCAATCCTCAGATTTCACTTTGCTCTGACCCTCTGGAATCTTTGCCTGGTATGGCCTGATGCCTGGACCTGATTTCTGGGCTACCAATGTCTTTGCAACATGACCCACCAGCCAGTCCTCCACCATTAGAATCCAGAGCTTCATTCTGATGGATAGAGCTGCTAAGGAAAGAGCTCAGAAGAGTTGAAAAGATTTCACAATCATGTAAGCAGTATCACCCTGACTAAAACCACCCAAACTATAAAAACTGATGATTCATATTATGCTCCAACTCACAACCATGAAAAAAATAATGTTTTGTCTTTTAAGATGGCCAATGAGGACAAATAACACTAGAACAGGACAGACTGTTTTATAGCTCAGGGCCGACTTAATGTCACCTGACTGTGTTGCCCTCAGTGCATTCTACTGTAGAATAGGTGCAGGAAGAAAAGCAGAGGATGGCAGCCTAAGGAGGGGCTCAGCCCCATGTCAGCTACGTCATCACCCACCTTCACACACAGCCCCAGCATCTTCATCATGTCCACAATCAAAGGTCTCGACCTGGTCACATTCAGCCAGGGTCTTCTCTGTCCCATTGCACAGGGCCACCTGAATGAGCACAGGCAGAGCTTCACCAACTACTGGTGGATACAACATGGCTATAGGTGTGTGCTTGGCTGCTCCACAGCCCAGCTCTCGGCACACCACTGCCACATCCTTCATGTCCCAGCCGTCATCGCATACAGTGCCCCAGCGACCTTCCTTTTCCACCTCTACACGTCCTTCACAGTGGTGGGGACCATTCACCAGACGCACTTTGGGTGGGGCCTCTGCAAACAGAATGGGTGAAAGTACATTTGAAAACCATACATACCCTAAGGCAGCTCTTATGTACACAAGTCTCTATAGCAGTGGGGGAGTGGGACAGGGGTAAGGTTACAGTTCATGTCAATTGTTGATTGACAGTATCTGGAATCACCTAAGAGAAAAGTCTTTGGGAACCCCCTTTCAGGAACTATCTAGATTGGGTTGGCTGGTGGCCATGCCTGTGGAACACTATTGATTAGGTTAATTGAGCTAGGAACACTTGTCCACTGTAGGTTCTGGTATTCCCCAGGCTGGGATCCTTGACTATATAAAAAGGAGACAGTTGGCTGTGCAAATAAGACTATAGAGACTGAATTTTAAGACTAAATGAAGAAAATAGCTTAAATTAAAGAAAGAACCCCTAGAGTTCATATACTCCCAAAATAAACAAAAATGACATTAATTTTTGTTTCACAGAGAAGATATGCATAAACTGACAGTATGGAAGACCATTAACCAAAATTTAGTGATTTCTCTGAGGTGAAAATTTTACAGGCCACATTTTAGTAAATGCTAAATATAAGAACATAGGATTTTAATAAATGCTAAATACAAGAACAAATGAATACCTAAGAAACTAATAATAAAGGATTAATATAATATTTATTTATAAGAAATTATAAATTTTTTATAAAATAATTGAGATACAATATTACACATATTGTAGACAATAAGCAAATGAAGACATCATACATCAAAAATTCTAAAATGAGATAAAGGTGGTATTTGGAGGAAAACATAGTTTTAAATACACTTGTTAGAAAACAAAAAGCTGCAAAAGAAGTAAATGAATTAGAAAAATACTTTGGAATAATAAAATGATATTGACTTGAAAAGTAAAAATTTAAAAGGAAACCCGAATTTTAAAAAAAGAACAATATGATAGAAAGACCTCCAGTAAATCTGGTGAGAAAAGGCGGCCATTTAGGCTCATTAAAAATGAGGAGAGAACATAGTCACACACTAGAAACTAAACACCGGATATGGTGCTCAAGAGCCTACGATAAATTTGAAAATCTAGACTTTCCTATTGTGCTCCTCTTTGGGGGCAAAGCACAAAAACTGTTGTGTGAGGAACTGAATGTAGCATGTGTGCACAGTGTACGTGTGCACAGTGTACGTGTGCACGAGGAAGCCAGAGGAGGACACCTCGTTGCTTCTCTAAAGCTCCCTGCTTTCTTCTCTGGAAACAGAGTCTTCCACAGGACCCCCACCTCAGCATTTTTCAGCTAGTCTAGTAGCCAGCAGACCCCTATGGTCGTCTCGTCTCCATTCCCTGAAACAGCCATGCCCAGGGAAGCATGAGGACTCAAACACAGGTCCCCATACATGTGCAGTCAGGGAACTTACCCTCTCAGTCATCCCCAGCTCTATAATAATAGCCCTGTAACAAAACAGTGTTTTAAAATAATAAAAACTTGAAAAGGCTAATTAACAAAAAAAAAAAAAAAGATTTGACAATAGAGGTTACAATCTACTGGGCTCAGAATCTTTGGCTAGTTGCAAAGTAGTAGATAACTTAAAAGTTGTTATAAATTCCTGAACACAGAGTTTGTTGAACCTCCCTGAAATCATTCTCATAAAGCTAACGAATCCCTAGCAAAGAAAAACAAAATCCTCATGTATTAATAGGATGCAAGGGGCAAATCATATGCTTAGCATGCCTGAAGTCCTGAGTTTGATACCTAACACTCAATAAATAGATGCAAACATTTGACATAAAATATTAGCAAATCATATAAAGCTACTGCCTATGATAGCTAAGAAGGGCATATAAGGGAAACTCAGTAGTGTTCCATATTAGAAAACTCACAAGTAAAATTGTCTCCAATAACGGATTAAAGAAGAAGAAAAAAAATATCACACAACCATCAGACCTATTCACACAGAGGCGAAGTCTTACAAAGCTTCTCGACTCTGGCTTTGGTTTCATCTTTGTATCTGCTCATGGCACTCCTGTGAGGTAACCTTGACAAGCTGCTCAATTTAAATTATATTTCTTTGTTGATGTAATAATTACATTGCTATGAAAATTAAATGATACTATCTGGGCAAAAATTTTAATCCAGGAATCTGTTTTGTTTGTGGGCTTTTTACTTTTGTTCTTAACTACAAGGGCTAGCAGGAGCTTGTAGTCACTGTGAGTGAGCCCTATGAGCTCGAGGATGCAAGAGCATCCCCCTTTTTCTTGTGGACATCTGCCTTCTCTCTCCATGCTTCCCCTAGCCCACCCCTGACACTGGCCCCACCCCTGATTTTACACACATGTAATTCAATGAAGAGGAGACAGGAAAGACAAGCAGTGAGCTGAGATGCTGTTGTCAAGACTGGAAAGCAGGGCTGGGAGTAACAAGGTTTCCCATTGGAGCCCCGATGCCCCGAAGGGATGGGAGAGTACAAGGAAAAGGAAGAAAGCCATGGCTTGGCATAATGCAAGTTGCATTCTAGAATGAGACATTACATCGTCCTACCTGTGACGTTGAGTGGTACCACCTCACTGCGCTTCACCCCCCAGCCATTGTCAGCCTCACAGGCGTAGTTCCCAGAATGCCCTGCAGTCAGAGTGAGCTTAAAGGATGCTTTTCCTCCAGAAGGTGCTGAGGTGTTGCCCAGAGTGATGTTTTCATGGTAAAACCAGTACAGAACGGGAGGAGATGCTCTCTTGTCTTCACACTGAAGCTCCACCACATCCCCAATAAAGGGCAGCCCCCCAGGAACACTGATGGAGAGGACAGGGTCCAACACTGGAACTGACAGAGCACAGCAGAGCATCAGGGGGAGTGGTATGACTGAGAGCCTACCTCGCTGTCACTCAAGTTCTTCTACTCCAGCCCGTGTCCTTTCCCCACATCTCACCGCTTGATCTAACCCTCCAGGGAAGGGTCCAACAGAGCTGTTAAGAATTCAGGAGAGCACGCCTCTGATTACACCCCACAATCTGCCTCCAGTTCCAACTCTGTGCCCTCTTTCAGCTCCTCTGCCACTGATGACACTTTCATATCCATCAAAACAAAAAGCCTGCTGTGTTCAGACCCCTTCCCAGCCTCTTCCTGCCTTGTGTACTTTGTCCCATCTTCCAACATCCCCAGCTGGGAGTTGCTGGCTTCCCATTGGGAATGCTGCTTACCTTTCACTGTGATGTTCACTACTGCACTCTGGACAAGGCCATAGCTGTTGTCAGCAGTGCAGTAGTGACCCCCAGCGTGACTTTCCCTGACAGGAGCGATCTCCAGCTCTGCTCTCTGGGAATGCTGGCTTTTCCTCCCCACACTTTCCTTTGTATCCTCTCTGTGCCAGGAGTACATGATGAGCCCTGTGCCTTTAGCCACAGAACAGACAAGGACCAGCGTCTGCCCTTCAATCCCCCAGTCCCCTGGAGACTGGGTCTCCATGGAGACTTGAGACACAGGGATCCCTGTGAACAGAAGACAATTGTTAAAGACTGGGTGGGGAAATTCAGGATGGGATGGGTCCAGTATCACCTGCTGGGAATTATGGCAGGTGGATATATGGAATTGAGAGTCCACACTGCTTGTTTGGGAATGGCGAATACCGAAGGGCATTGCACAGGACCACCCTGCAATCTGATGCTCAATAACAATCCTATCCTGCACTTCTTGCCTTTTCCCTACCCAACTCTGGTGACCACATCCCACAGTGTTCTGCCTCTCTTGACGTCTTTGTGAACCTGAGGCAGTAGGAGACAGAGACTAGAATCTCATAAACAAGGAATTTTTCTGACCTGAATAAAAATAAAGTTCTGCCATTTAATAGCTGCAGAATCTGAGTAAGTCTATATTACTAACCCCCAATTTTTCTCAATAGCATTTGGATAATCATAGTAACCTCACAGAGTTCTCATGAGATTAGCTGAGATGCATACCTAAAGCGGTCTCGCTCACACCAGCACTGTTCAGCAGTGTTCACTACTGATGCTGCCCGTCTCTGGCTGGAAAGGAAGTGCTGCAGAGTACTTCAAATTTAAATCCCAGGTCTGTGTGCTGGGTTTCCTTATGCAATTTTCTGAACAGCTCCTTGCTTTGGGTTTCTTTGTCTGTAAAGTGGGGAGGGTCACAGTACCCACTTTAAAGGCACTACTCACAAAACTATTTCCCAGGCCACTGTGAGGAAAAAATGTTCAACTGCTCTGAACAGCATCTTGCATGTGGTGAATCTTCCTGCCTTCTGCCGCTATTTGTGCAAGTCAGAGAGAGTCTAGAACATCACAACCATGTAGGTGGCTGTTTTTTTTCTCTTTACTCTTTGCTCTTTTTGCTCTTTGTGGGTCCTACCACCCAGCTACCAAATAAATACACACAGAGGCTTCTTATTATTTATAAATGCCAGGCCGTGGCCTGGCTTATTTCTAGTTAGCTTTCCTTAACTAAATTAACCCTTCTACCTTTGGCCTCTGGACTTTTTCCTTTTCTTACATCTGTATATCTTACTTTCACTTTTACTCTGTGGCTGGCTGTGTGGCTGGGCTCTTGCCTCTTCCTCTTCTTGCTCTCTTGCTCTTTGATCCCTCTCCTCCTAGATTTCTCCTCCTATTCATCTTCTTCCCCCGCCCCATCCCCACCTATCCTTTTTCCTGCCTTGCTATTGGCTGTTCAGCTCTTTATTAGATCAGTCAGGTGTTTTAGACAGGCATAGTAACACAGCTTCACAGAGTTAAACAAATGCAACATAAAAGAATGCAACACATCTTTGCATCATTCAACAAATGTTACACAGTATCAACCAATGTAACACACCTTAAAATAATATTCCACAATACAACAGCTTTAGCTCGGATCTGGAATATAGTAATTCTCAGTATAAGGGATAGGCTGCTACTGTCATTTCAAATATTATATGTGCCTCCTTTGTACCATCTCCTAACTGGCGGTCTCTCCTTACAAACAGAGGCTGTACTTCATTGACCTCTTAGTTTACTGAATAAAGTTACCATTGGTGCTTTTCGAAGGGAGGGCAAAGTCTTTGGAAAATTATTGTTCAAGTGCCCCAGTGAGCTATGGTAGCTTCTACCCTCAGGGATAAGGAGGTGCCTGCATTCTGGCTGGTGCCTCTGCTCTCCCTGCCTGACTTAGCCCCATGGGCCCAACTCATTGATGCTCACTCTCCACGTCTATATAGGACCGGTGACTTCGCTTCACAACACTGTGAGATGCTGTCATTGCCTCACACCAATAATTTCCTGAGTCTTCTTTCCGTATTGCTGAGATCGTAAACTTTGATGAGCTCCATTCCGACCGCAAAGTGAGTCCATCTTTGAAGAAGGAATAGCGTAACGGAGTCGTTGCCCTGTCTGAAGGGAGCCAGGTGTTGCAGGACAGGGTCACTGAACTCCCCTCTATGGGCTGCAGGGGGTTGGCTGTCAGCACAGGTGCCGGAAACAGCTCTGGAGGGGTAAGAGTGAATCCAAAGAGACCACTTGTTAGTAGCAGACTGCACAGTCCTCCAGAAATGTCTAATGAGCAAGACACACATATCCATACTCCAGGACGGATAGCCCATCACCATTTCTCCATCCCTGGTTAGTGTCAGATGCCCAGTACCCTGGTCTACACAAGCACTCTCCTCCCTAGACACATCCACTTGAGGAATGACCCCCTACCTTGGACATTAAGCCACATAGATCTTGTTTCTTCCGTCGTGTCTATAAATAGGAAAAATTTCCTATCTGCCTTACAGAAATAGGAGCCACTGTCACTGAATCTTGCATTCGAAATGGTGTAGCTCGAAGCACTGCTGTAAGTAGCTATACGAGATCCATCCTTGAAGTACTTTAGTCTCCTTATGTCATGATTCTTTTCTCCCGTGCAGCTTATATCTACCCGGTCTCCTTCATAAGCACGGTGTGGCATGCTGATGCTCAGCCAGTCTGCAAAAGAAGCAAAGAGGCAAAGAGTAACCACACTGACCCTGCCTGGATGCTCCTGGGAAGAGAGAGGCTCTACATGTGTCTAGAAGCTGAGGACCCACAGTGCCTGGGGCACTGCTGGCCCTGCTCACTTTCTGGCTCAGCAGAGTGAGCCCTACTTCACTGCTTGATATTTTTTCCCCCAACATGCCATTTGGATGTATGTTAATAGATTTTTCTGCTGTTTTCCCCAGCTCCCAACAGCTGGACTAAATATGAATTTAAAATGAGTCCATTAGCTAAGTGAGGTAGCACAGGTCTGGAATGAATGCTATTCATGAAGTTGAGGCAGGTAGGTCACAGATTAAGCTACAGATTAAGTTTAGTGTGAACTTGGGTGACAGTAAGACTCGATCTCACAATATACAACAAATATGACTGGGTACAGATAGCTTAGTGGTGGAGTCCCTTGCCTGGCATGTACAAGACCCTGGCTCAAGCCTCAGCACCACTTTTCCCTCCACTAGAAACTCCAACTGTATCTCCTTACGCCTCTTGACATGGCCTCAGGTCCCCATGGCAGCCATGATTAACCCTCTGCTTGTCTCCTATTTAGAAACCCTGTTTAGTAGCGTGGTCAACTCAAAGTTCTTCCCTTACATGTCATTCTCCCGAGACAGAACTAACGGGTCCACTGAGACTCAGGCTCCGGAATCTACGTCTCCAAGTCTCCAGAGCCTCCTAGAAACTCTTTCAGAGGCGTCTGCAAATCATGGTCATGCTTGGCCCTGTAGGACCCCCATAAAGAAGAAGTGGAGCCATTGCCCCCCCATAGGACAGCGATCATTGGGGATTGATGGATAGCGTGGTGTTTTGGATCCGCTCACAGCAGGAGGAGAAAACTCAAAAGAATGAGCCCTGAACATTGGACCCTTCATCACAGGACACTGTCCAGTGTGAGGGAAGAGTGCCAGGGAAAATAAGTACAGAAGTGACCTTTAGACACCTGCCCAGCTGGTTCTTCTGACTCCCGGGACTGTCTAAGGGGAAAAAAGCTGGGTTCGTAGTCCCTAGAGAGAGACCTATACGGATGCAGATGAAAAACACTGAGACCTTCCTCAAGCATATGTCACACTACAGCATATATTCCTAAAGCAATATCATAAAGATGATAATCTTTAATAGTAATTCTTCCTCCCTCTCTCCCTTCTCTTCTTCCTTCCCTCCTTCCTTCCTTCCCTTCCTCCCCACCCTTCTCTTTTTCCGAGAGATTCTGGGGATCAAACTCAGGTCCTTGCACAATCTACCCTAGCCAGCACTCTAGCACTGAACTAAACCCTCAGTTCACCTCCTCATCCTTCAAAATGCTCTGCTTATGGATGCATTTTTCCTTGTGCACATCTCTGTATCTAAATAACATGTTGGAAATGTTCATCCAGAAGGTTCCAATAGGGCCAAGTGACCAATCAAACTCAAGATAACTTTTGTGTAGCTTTTATCAGCTTTGAAAGATAATGGAAACAGAGGTAGATGGCTGGGCACAAAGATTGATAAAGAAAGAACTGTTTCAGGCCAATATTCTTTTTCCTACATGGTGAGGCTGGACAATATTTTCCCCTGAATATTGTAGAAATAAAATCAGTTTGATTAAAGAAGTGTTTGAGAAATAAGATTTATGAGACAAATTGAAAGTGATTCCAAGTGATAGGAAGCAGAGAAAGATTGTAACAGTTTCCCCTGAGACTTAAATAAGGATTTCACTGCAAGACACTTAGGTTAGTGGTCTTGATTTCTGAGTTTTTCCTTAGAGCTCTATTTCCTCGAATTAACTACAGTTATGCACAAACTACATTTATCTTAATTCTGAGAGTTCACTGGATCCCATGAGGTTACATTAGAGCCCCTCCATTAAGTAATTTAAAAACTTTCTTGTTCACAATTACAAACCTAGGTACACAAGCATTATCTCCTCAGCACATTGTAGAAAGAATGTGTTCTCAAAGGCTTAGCCAAAGAAGAAAGCCTAATTTCCCAGGCTACCATGAAACTAAGTGTTTTCTTAATTTCATTATATTAAAATTCCAATAAGGAAAAAGGAAAAGCACGTTAGTCATTGGATGTTTCCATCCCAGTAGAGACCTGAGGGTGTTCACGCCTTCTGCAGAGCACCTCCTCAGCCTCTTGCTCCTCTCTGCTATGAATA